>CM061526.1:31375267-31535500 GCA_030068015.2 Neoceratitis asiatica
ACATTGCTGGTATTATTAAAGCAAGATCTTAGATTGTCGAAATTGTCTATATACTCAAAGTTATGGCGTTGCGAGCTCAGTCGCGAATGGGATGACTGCTTAGTGCCATTACAGCAGATTGCGCCACTTCTTTTTGTCTATCCTGGAGAAAGTAGGAACTTACGGTGCGGTTGTTATGGCCAATGATCTAATATCATCGGCATACGCCATCAACGTACACTCGTGTAGAATATTGTGCCTGGTCTATTTGGGCTCTGCAGTCTGTACTATTTTCTCCAGTTATCAAATTCGAAGAAATCACACGTCAAGGAGTTGCCAGTAACCTCGTTTGGTGCTGACCAGTTCGGATACGTTCTTGCAGCGTTTGTTTATTGTACTGTTATCATTCTTAGCGGCATAGGGGCTGCTCCATTTTTTAGCTATCGAAAACGGCCTTATAATTGATGAAAAGGTGGTGGGTATGGATTCTTTTCTTCAGATGTCTTCTCCAAGACTTGGCGCATGGTGGACATCTGTGTCAATTTTACTCAGGCTCGAACTAATATGATTTCATCAGTATAAGGATGGCGGGCTTTTTTTTCCTCACACACTGGGCTCTAGAGGATCTTGCAATAATCGATATTATGAAGCCTTTATCCTACGATATCCGGCGCAGACCATGTCGTCCCCATTTTTATGGGAGTCAAAGATGCCCATGCTATTCATGTCCGTTGTTGGAGATCGACTATAAGCCATCAATTCCTGTTATTATTATTTATTTATTATGTTATTTTTTTTGTGCATCAGTCGCAATTGTCCTAGTCCCCATCCTTTCTCTCTACAATTAATTTGGGTTCACCATATCCTGGTGCCGCACATTCACTGTCATTTAGCAGGCCGCAAAAGTTTTCCCTCCATAATGTCAGTAAGCTCGGTATATCGGGCGGACGAGATTAAATCCTTGGTTCCCATATGAGTATGCTTCGAAATTGAACCTACTGTAAGTACGCATCTTTTCACAGAATTTTCGCACATTGCCATACGGCCAAAGCTTCTCAAGTAATTCGGCCTTTTTTTTCTTCTGCGACCTCATCTCCCTTCCCTCTTCAGGTCTCTTGTGTCTATCCCACCATGCACGTATTGCCAGTCGATTTCTAAGTTGTGAGCAGGCAGTCTGCTTTCTTCACTGGGGTATAGCTCCTTTCTTTGGCCTTGCCGACATCAAATTATTTCTGCAGTGCAGTAGAGTGTAGGGAGTTTCGAGATGCCAGCCACAGGCGCCTCATAGTCAGATGAGTGTTTTCAGCGAACAGGAGTGTAAAGCTGTGTAGAAAACTGCTCGACTCTTTGTTATGATTGCAACTCTTCGACGTTGAACTGTCCTTGTGTTTATTGACTCGATGTTCTTTGCTGCACAGAGGAGGGTCTCATCTCTTACAAAATAGTGATCCTAGTCTATATTTATCCTCAGAACGTACGCACGTCTCCAATACTTGAGGCATGTCTTCCGTCTATCACAAGAGGATCGATTTGGTTGTAGCTTGATCGATTCGGAGATTAACCATTGAGTTTCATGTATTTTTCTATTTCCGAAATCTGGTAATTACAGAATAAATTCCTATTTCGGGCGAAGTCGAACAGTTTCAGCCCGTTCTGGGATACTTGGTCATGGCGGCTGAAGGACTGCCATGCCAAGGGCACCTTTCTTGCCAGCCGCCCTCCAAGCACATTTTTGACATCGTAGAGGCAGGGCAAGCGCTCATAAAGGTTTCTAGGCGCTCATCGCATCTTTTGGTCACAACATCCTTCTTTTTCGCTTTTGATACGAACAGTACTAGATGTTTATCTGTGCGAATGTCAAGCACTAGGTGACGGAGCATGTCTCCCACCACAAATTCAACATCAAATTTACGCTCCTTTATATGGCCGCTGTGTTACATTTTACAGGGGCCCACTCTCCTTCCTACCCTAAACCATCGCATCTTAGACGGCGGTGATGTCCGCTTTTTGCTGCAATTTAGATTATCATCCCGCTTGACAAGTGGGGCCTCCCAAGCCACAAGGACCGGACATTTCCAGGTGCATGCCCTCTAAACGTGAATCTTTAATACATTTGCAGGGGTACCCATAAGAGGTATTTTTCGATTTGTCATTGGGGTAGGATTTGCATGAAATGCGTCCCAAGTCCAGTGTCCAGTGTAATTCGTTATCTATTAAGTCATTATTCATATTATTCGCACAGTAAGTTTTTTATTAAATTGCTTATTGCAATATATAGGGAAAATTTTATGGAAAAACTGTTTTTTTATATATGAAACCTTTGCCATATATTTCCTATCACTAAATTACAAGAAAAAATATACTTTAAATAGTGAGCAAATAGTTTACTTCGAAAATATGTATGTAGCTCCTTTTCAGTTAAACGGCATTGAAGCTGAAGCGAGCTTAAAAGTGTCCAACCGTAATCGCCAATATAAACCTTGCACATTATAAAACTTTGTACAAGACGGCGTGAAATTCGAATTTAATTTCCCCCCCTCTTCGCTTTTAAGTCTGAGTAAATGTCTTTCGTACCAACGCACAATCCTTTACTACACATACCTTTTACTTCATTTACTTGTAAATTTCTTACTGCCTCAATTTACTTACTTTTGATCACTTAGTAGTCAGCAAGTAAAAACACAAATGCAAAGAAAATTTTAAATATTCAATCAAATGCAGCATTGCAACTTGCTTTGGCTCGACTTCAAGAAAGCGTGAAACATATATTTGTATGTACATAAAAAAAAATCCCATAAATGAGGATGGTACATTTAAATTTACATATATTCCGCAGTGCTTTAATCAGGGTTACTTAAAAACACACAAATAGTACGCACCACAGTAAGTGGTGCTCTCCCCCCCCCCTTTGCTTCAAGCCATTAACAATCTCAGGCAATGATGGAGAGTTAAATGCTGCTCTTATACTTCTGGTTAGTAGTATGAATAAATTCAAAAATTGTATATCATCATAAGAGGCCCACCAAAATACGAACCTAAAAAATCAAAAAAGCGATCTAGGTAAACCTCCCTCGCCCGTCTATTTACACTATTTCCCCTGTGAATTATCTCTGAGAGATCTTAATATAAACAACGCTTAAATTACTATAAAGAAAAGTTCTAACAAAAGCAAAAGAGGGATTGAAAATTAAACTTTCTCTGCTGTGACGGCGTATATAGGCCCCGCGTAGTATTTATAGTCCGGACCGATTTGAGCACATGGTGGTCTGGCATTATAAATCCTCTACATTTTTATATAGACCATCATCTTCTCATGCATCGATAAAAGGTGGGGCAGTCAGCGGATCCATTGGATAGAGGGTAACTATACTTCTAAGATATGACATTGGTTTATATTATAAACTTTTGTAGGACCTCGGACGAAATTGCTCCAATCCAACTACAATTGCTCACTCAGACGCGCGCGCAGTAAGCTGGCCTTATGTTATATTCAATGAAATATTCACTCTGAAATACAAATACATACATATAGAGTGTTTTTTATAGAGTTTATAGAGCTTTAAGTTGGCGATTACTTTTCAAGATGGGCGACTGATTTAACAGCTATTAAGTGATTTATTCTCAGTTTGGTTTTGGCAATCCATCACGGATAGACTCACACCTGAATAACGCTTGTAACAGTGCAATTTTGAGCTCGAAAAGACGGTTCCGTGTGAAATGGTATCGCGCACTACGCCCATTTTAGCGATGTTGCGCCAGAGTTGATAAAGCACTTCCGGTTTAGCAATGCCGTGGTTACGTCAACAAATAAAATCGTCGCATTTGGAGTGAAGGTAATCCTCAAGTGTAGCGTTGAAACACCGTTACATCCAGCCCGACTGTTTGGTGCGCTTAATGGGCTGGTGGAATCAATGTCTCCTTATCATTGGACGTAGTCCGCGATCCGTTTTCCGCACAGAAGCTATTATTTTCGAAATAAAATTGCACTATTTGCAAGCGCGTTGTTCAGGCGTGAGTGTAATCATGATGAATTGCCAAAACCAGACTGAGAATAAATCACTTGACAGCTGTTAAATCGGACGCCATCTTGAAAAGTAATGCCAACTTAAAGTTCTAAAATTCTATAAAAAAAACATCCTTTACATACCTAAATAATGAAGGGAATGGAGTTCCCAAATGTGGAAATTTATCCCAATGTTAAAACCTATAGATTTTAGACCAATAAGCCTCCAATCATTCTTGTTTAAAGTAGCGTAGTTAAATTGATGAAGGTTTATATCAAAAGCTTTCGAAAAACCGACGCGTCGACATTGGTAGATCCATGAGATTTTTTATGCGTTAGACATTATTGTGGTCGCAAATCGTTAACGAATACATGGAGGAGGAGCATGAGCATTCATATGTATGCAGGTGGTCTGGTTACAGGTGAATTGCAAATTCCCATAAAAATTTATGTTATTTCATGAAAGGCCGCCAATGCTCTCAATTGTATAAGTTTAATGATACTCTTAAAAAAATTGTACTCCATATCTTTTCGGATAAAGTAACAATAAAATCGATCAAATAGTGAAATTCCTGCAGATCTTCGAATGTACAATTCTCTCTGAGCCTTGGAACAGTAATATATCTGTTGGTGAGATGGTGGACGAACTTTCACTGTTTGGAAGAGTTTTGTCACACCGTCGACCAATTTTGTAAGTTTTCTACAAGAGAATTATCCACCACAAACACTAATCTCAAACGGAGAATTCAGAGTGAATGATATGAGATTTTTCTCTCACTCTTAAGTTTACTTCTCTGGTGGTCTAAGTGAACTAAAGCCAAAGCAACCACTAAACCAAACCTAACCTTAACCAGTTCCTTACACCTCACATGGAAGATACCACCGGGCATTTTATGGGCATGTCACATATCGTCATTAAAAGCCGGACCTCCAGTCTTAGATGCATTGGATCTACTTTCTACAGGACAGGTCCCCAGTCTCAGCGCACAAAGTCAGCTTTAAACTTCCCATGCAATTAATTACTCAGATAAAAAAATTTAACACAAACCCATTCGAAAAGTATGATAAATGTCATATGTTCACAAAAGTTATTGCTTGACCTAAAAAATTAATCTGACAAAACCATTAGGAGCGTTTTTACCAAAAATCATAAACAGTAACAAATATCTTTCTTTATGTAAGATATGTACATATATACATATGTTTGTATTTGTTGTTCTCCTTTTCCAATCCATTTTCTGTTGCCATAGCTCACCTTGTGCGAAGCTTTCTGAGTTGTAAATTAGTTTTCGCAACCAACAAGCACAGATCTGCTAAATGATGAAGCCACAGATTTTCGTCTTACACTACGTTGCACGAAAGTATTGCCCATACTTTCACTACATGAGTTAGTCAGCAGCCAAGTTGCTGACTTCGCTATCTCTGATTAATCACTTTATTGAAATAGCGCTGTGGCATTCCAATATTCCAATGAATAGTGCAAAACTGAGCAATGAAATGGTTGTCTGTTAAAAATTTTCTGCTTTCAAAGTTACTATCTCGTGAAAATTTAATTATAGAATGCAAAGTTCACAATTAGAAATCGCTATTATATCCTGTTTTTTGTTTTGTGTTTGTTTTGTGGCGCACTTTATACGTAAAATAGCATTGCTTTAGAAATACAGCATTCAATTTAAATGCATTACATATTTACACATCATAGATTTTAAAATACATACATATAGATGACGTGAAAAAATTAGCGCATTCTTTTTTTCTATTTTGTGTATTAATTTTATTAAATATGAAAATGGAATTACTCACCTCAAACCTTTTGTTTCCCACTCTGTATATACATATATATTCCTGAATGTCCTGGATTTGTTGGTTTTCACTTCCGCTCCCGGCAAACTGGATCGTTCCCTGTGTTTTTTATTTTTTCTTTGAAAAATTATTATTATAATTTTTTTTAAATTCAACAAAAAGTATTCCTTACGACTTAACAAGAAAGTAGTTAGCCTCACTCATATTTTTACTATTCCTTATTGTGCAGCGTTATCTGTATAATAAAAATATTTAAAAGGCCATTATACTTTTTTCGAATTTTTTGATCTGTCTTTATGTAATTTAGCGAAAAGGAAATTTTTGTAAATACCTCTCAGTTCTTCCACATGAATATGGAGCAAGCTTTATGAAGGTGAAAGGAAGTTACTTTAACGTTGTTCTGAACAATATGTACCGATCTATTGACCCACTAGAAATTAGTAATGCCTTCAAAACTTTCGATCCTCTCAGTAATGAATTTATGGAATTTTAGTAGGGTAACGAAAAAAATCTTTTACCTATCTTCATAATAGCACTCACCTCGATCCCTAACAACGAAGATGTTTATGAAATAAAATAATTCCCATTACTTAATTCAAAAATTACATTTAAGCAGTATTTTAACTGTGCCTTCTGCCATAGAAAAGCCTGTATGAATAAGATGCAATCATTTATCGGCAGAGTGTCAACGAAAGGCCAAATCTGATGATGTCACATATTATCTATGCAAAGAAAAGGACTCAGTTAGCTATAACGGCAATTCATAAAGGCTATTAGTTCATAAATCCTTCAAAAACCCCCGCACATTTCCTTAAGAAAGAAGAAAAAGTAACTAACTTCTATTGGATATGAAATTGGAGTTCAGCCGAAGCAAGTCAAACATACTCAAGAAACTAGTCTCCTTAGTCAAATTCCTGATGCTCTACAAACGTCTTCCAAAAAGCATCAGTAAAGATAATCAACGAAGCACCCACACTAGCTCCCAATGACACAAGGGAAATGAGAGAAGTGATCAATTTTACCGAATAGAATAATGCTACAAATCACAACCATGATGAATTTATTCGCCACCTACTACTAAGAATACCAGCGCCACCACATTCCAAAATTGTATTTTGGAACGCAACACCTTTCAAAATACTAGTAATTAATCGAATTCGAAAGCGTTCTGTGCTCCACCCCACAACGATGAAGTTGAATTTCATTTTTCAGTTAATTCAAATTTATTCTCAAACTCGTATATTTACAGCCTTTCATGTACATGTATATTAACTTTGGTTCGGAGTACCAGAAGTAGAAGAGATGGGAACCAAAATTTATACCGATCGCTTCAGAACGACGAGCTGAAAGTTGATTAAATAAATCGCACATCGTCTTTTTAAACGGAAACTAGTAGTCCCTAGTTTTTTGAGATATTCCAACTAAACTTGGTAGACAGCTACATTTAATCATTTAAATGATCATTTGTCGGAATCGACAAGATCAAACTGCTAATAGCATTTGGTACGATCGATTTTTCAGATTTTGAAATTTTGGTTCCCTCAAAAACCAATCTAAGACCGTGTAATTTGGCACTTTACACACGCATGATATATTCCATATTGGTTCTGAAAATCAGAAGAATCGGATGAGGTGCTCAGACGTGAAGTTTTTTCTCAAAACTCAGACAAAGAAGCATCTAGAAGCGCGGAAATTTGGTATTATATGCAAGTAATCTAAAAATAAATATTGGCACTGGAAATCTTTCGAAATCGGAATACTATACAAATCCATATAACCTATTTTGTTCAGGCACAGGAGGCTTTATGTCCAAAATCTCTCAAAAGAAACATAGAGTGAGGGTGAAACACGTAGTATCCTTACAAAAGTAAATAAAAATAAATGTTAAGTATTCTGAAAATTAACGAAATAGAAAGACTCATATTATATAGCCCTCATACAACCGATTTTTAACACTCAGGTTTTATGTCAAAACTCCCACAAAAACATACAGAAGCGTAAAATTTGGTATCATACAAACGTAAATTCAAGTTTGCGTTGACACTGAAAATCATCGAAATTAAATTTTGTACCTGTATCTCTCAGATTTTTCCAATTAATACACATGTATGGTGTTATCCCTACATCTCGTCCACTTAGTGTGTCCAAAACATTTTTCTTGTAAAAGTCGTCTCGTCGCAAATGTTATAGGCCTGAATCGTGACAAAACTCGTTACAATCTGAAATAATGTCAGATTCTACGCTTACATTATCTTCTTACTGTAATCATCTCAATATATCTAGTTGTCTCTTCTAAGAACTTGTTGAAAAGCCCTGTTTATTAAGTGTAAAATAGCATTAAAAATTGCTACTATCGGAAATAGTATTGTGACATTCAAAAAACTAATAAATGATAATGACTTAAACTACATATATATAAATTCGATTAACATTCCCGATACAACTGTCACTGAAAATCTTGCCTCGCAGTTTTAATGACTCATTTTCTGAAAATTATTGGGTGAAATATGTGCATCTGTAAGATTTTGGGGATATCAGACCAACTAATGGGCCGTGAGTTAGAATTGTTTTTTATTTTATTTTTGGGAGACAATGTCTCGTATTTTTCAACAAGTGTAAACCACCATCCAAAAAATTCATCCTAGCCATACAATTCAAAATAAGGATTGTTTTCAGAAAATCCTAGATCTTTAGGATTTATTTTATAGCTTGATCATTTAACAAAACGCAAGGTCTATATATTGCAATTTGGTTATTGTAAAATTTCGGTAGATATTGCAAGTGCTATTTAGCCAATACACTGGGACATGAATTTTTTCGAGACGAAGAGATTGCTATTTTTAGGATTTTATTTATAATTAATTATATCTCAGTATTTGAAAATTTTCGAAGCTTTCATCTCTATCCTTCATTTACAATCCTTTGGATTTAATTTATTTGATTACTCTTTTAACTGGTACTCGCTAGCTTATTTCACTACATCTTCTTTCAATCTAATCTTTAATCTATTTCTTTGCTCCATTAGTTGTTGCCGCTCTTAGAGAATCTGCGCTGAGACTTAGCCCCGTTTGGATACCTTTTCCTGAAATCCTACTCTTCTTTACTATCTTATCCCAATTCTTTGTATTCCGCTGGGCTTCTTTTACCACTGAGATGACTAGATTACGAAATTCTCTAAAAATGTCGATAAATGTGTTCCTCGACATTTTCTAAAAGCTGGTAATAAAGCCAAAAAAAAGGAATTTTGAACAGCTGATGGTAAATAATTCTTAGTATTACTCTAGTTCAATAATGAGTCCGCATCATTTTTTCATCAGAAAAGCGTTTTAAGTTATCAATAAATTTTCATTAAGCACGGTATACTTGTATGTTGAAATTAAAAATAAATATTTTGTATTTGTTGATTGCAAAATATTTTCCAAAAACAGCTGTAAATGTGCAAATTTATTCAATTTTACAATTTTTTATTATCAAAAAAATGCCCAAAAATTCTCCAGAAATCTTAGGACGAAACTTTTTCATCGCAGTGGCACAGTTAGCATGCAAAATGCGATTTTTCAGAGCGCTCTCAAGATATCAAAATTTCACGGTAAATTTTGTATGTTAAAATTAAGACCAAATGTTGTCTCGTATTTATTGAAGTCAAATATTTTCCAAACAATAAGCCAAAAAGCGCAAGAATATTTATTTTTTTGTTACAATTCTTTGTTATCAAAAAATGCCCAAAAAATTTCCAGAAATCCTAAAGCGAAACTTTTTCATCACTGTTTATAAGCATGTAATCGAAACTGGCAGTGAAAATGTTTAAAAATATTTGAAATGGTCAAATATTTGAATATGTATTATATGTATATTATTATTCCTGGGTTCTTAAACACCCAAAATTATAGAAATTTTTTTTTATAATTGCGGTCGTCTCCCGGCAGGAAGGGTCAAGTCATCCGAGTATATTCTGACGGAAATACACTTTTTCCTGAAAAAATTCATCGGTCAGTTTCGGAGGCGGCTTAGAATGAACTCGTAGGTTGAGCCCTCGTCGAGACGCACACTCTAAATTGGAGGAGGAGCTCGTCAGCAAATGCCTCAGCGAGACAATGCTCCAATCAAATATATGTACATAAAAATATATAAATATATTAAACGCAAACGATTTGAAGAGCAGAAAAGTGACTGCGTTCTAGTGAGACATTATAGCCAAAATCACATTGTAAATCAAGGAGATGTGTTCTGACAATAGGATAAGCATGCTCTGCGAAGGCTGATTTAATGATAGTATAGCTAGAGGAGCTTTCGACCGAGCGCTCCTCGTTTCATTTGTCTCAATGTATGGTATTTCCAATATATGTGAAGAAACCTTCAAGAAAAACAAAATGATTAATTATTATTTGTTTGCAGGGTCACTTTGCAGAATAGTTTCTATGAAACCATTCATGGAATGAACTATTCCGTCTATCGTTTCTCTACGTCTTTTTTTATCATATAAAATACCATAACAGCAAAAATATCATCCTTATCGCACTTTCAAAAGAAAAACAAATTGTTATTTTTTAAGAAACTGAATAACTTCTTCCTCATTTTTTGGAAGAGGTAACCCACTTTGTTACAACCGGAGCTGGGCTTACAACACTCGCCATAAGTCAAGTTCTGATCAACTTCAGTTTTCGGAAGCATAAGCACACGGTCTTTTCAATTCAAAATATAAGTGGTGAAAATTACATCGGATATTATTACAATTTTTTTTCAATTTCTTTGTAATTTTTTCATTTTTGTTGCTGGAAAGCTACTTGTCTTCAAACTCTCGTGTCAAAATCTTTCAGTGGTTACTTGCTTCAACTTCGAGAAAAAGGGATCAACATTAGTCTCCTCATCGTGGAATACAGGTGATTTGTCCTCATTCATAGATATTAATATTGTCGCCATATCATATGGCTTTGGCAGTAGTTTCGCTTAAACGGTCTTGAGCTCTAGTATGGGGCCGTAACTCACAAATGTGAACTATCTTCGTCATTCAACAAATAATTTTGCTCCTGTCGTAACCCTCTATTCTATAAAACTTGGATAGGTATAAATTATAACGAGTGTTTGAGTAAGCATTGCCTATTCAATTTTAAAAAGAAATACCAAAGGATTATTCCGTTGCAATGTCGCTATTGATCATAAGTTTTTAGCATTCGTTATTTAGTACTCTATCTAGAATCTCATGTAAATTACAAATGCAATCTTGTTAAATGTTAGTCTCCGCGCATTTCTTGATGATTTAATTTTGTTATTATATGAATATGTATTATTTGTATTATATACAAAAGTGTTAGAAATTCCACTCCCAAACCTTACATATGCATTATTACATGTGTATGTACATAAGTAATTTGAAATATAAATCACCAATTATCGATAACCTTTTTAAATATGTTGTTTGTGTAGTTTAAGGAAACAATTTTAAAGAGTGTTCATTAGCACTCCAAGCTTTTTGAAGTATTTATTTGTTAACTAAAGCGTTAAGAAGCTTTTATAAAAATACTTAAAACCCTTTGAAAATTTTTGGGAACAAAAAGTAAGAATCTCGATGGTAAGTGTGGAAGTGAAATTCTCACTTGAAATTTTCAAATCGGTCGTTTGTTCGCAATTTACAGTTAAGTATTATGAAGTATTTGCGGAGAAATAATCTCACATTAATAAATCGTAAATTGGGAGAAACTTCGTTATGAACTCGTTATGTCATTGTCTCCTGTACTCACTTCTGTTCTATCAGAGTGAATTGGGAAATATGTTAGAAAAACCGTTGAAAGTTGAATTCAATAGATTCATAGCCTTAGCGAAGTCAAGACTTTTAGAGGAAAACTACAATGTAACGTTTGCTATAAGTTCTTCAGCATTGAATATTTTACTAAGGAAGATTGTTTAATGTGCTGTAGTTCAAGGAATTTAACTTCAAGTTAAGTTTATGTTTTGAATACCACATCAATAAATTAGGGGTATGCAGCTTAAGTTTTGAAATAATTTTGTCTTTTTAACTATTATCAACCTCTTTACAGGTGTTTTATATTCATTTAGGTTCGATGCTGATTATTAATGACGGTTATTATACTTCAACTATGGTTATATACTCGTATACCTACATTTTAAATAAACATACAAAGCCTTTTTCATTTTCTTCCTCTAAGGCAATGTAATGAGTATAATATGTATTTATTTTACGTAAAATTTTCGTAATATAAAGGAAACTTAAATCTCTTGCGATGTTAAAAGTTACGATGAGTACTACACGTAAATTAGAAAATTTCTTTCAAACAAAATAATGTTCTAATTATTATAAAGTAGTTTGGTAGCATAAGGAATATAAGTACATACTATGTGCATATATATGTGGTCTCACGCAGGCATAAATCTCATCTACTTAAATTAAATAAAATCATAATTTACTAAACGCAAAGTAGACAGCTCTACTAATCGGCATGTTTTGATTGATTGCAGTGCCATAAGTTTATAATAATTTTTAAGCTAATATTTTGTAGTAATGATGGTGCCTTAGCTAGTTGGACTAGAAGCTTTGGCAGCATCGAAATCCACAAGATGTGTTGAGGAGTTTACAGCTAATGTATTATTACATGTTAATAAAGTGTTAGTCAGACGAAAGAAATTGATCAATTTCATACTGCTCGTCAAAATGAAAAATTTTGAAATTTAATTTCAAGAGCAGTTACATCCAAGCTGAATTTATTTGTACAGAGAGCATAAGAATGAAAACAACAATTTCCGTGTGTTGAGTCCTCTGCCCTTAATTCCTATTAAAAAATATTACAGTTAGCACAAGTTTAACAAATAGTTAAAATGAACTTTCGGCTTTTTTCGTGGCGGCTAACGCTTCAAACAACAAAAGAAAAAGTTCATTACGACATTTTTGTTTGACAAGGATAAATCGATATGATCTGATCACCACGCTTCAGAAGCCATTAAGAAAGGTAATATTGCACACTCAATTACACATATACGTACATATATTTTTTCAAAACATTTTCCTTTCATTTAAAGATTGAACTATTTATATAATTTTTCACGAATTTCTAATCTTTTGTCTTCTTTTAAAATCATAAAACATAGGGTTGAATCGGTCAAATACGTTGCACCACAAAATTTCTATCCCCGATGTTACTCATCGTGTATTTTGTTTTTGCTTTTGAGTAGTAAAATTCTATGGTTTTTGTAGCTGCAACAAACTCTCTAAAATTAAATGAAATTAAGAAACGAAAAAACATATGAAAAATTATTTTGAAAATCTTTGTGAAGAATGAAAGAAAAAAGTTGAATTCGCAGTCACAGTGACTACATCTTATTAAATTTCGCTCTCGTCACATCCCAGAAAAATAAAAGTGGAGCACGTGCGATTAGAAATTTAATTTTAGAAATAATCGCTTCCTAAACGTGCAACTACTGATCAAATTCTTGGTTCCTGGCCTGATTTTCCTCTTGATAACTTCCAACAATATTTTCTTCCGTCATGAGTTGAGACATATTCTTCAAACAGTGTTTACAAGCACCTAATCTAGCATATACCTCCAAAAATTATTGAGCATCAGATTTGTTTAAGCTACCAAAATTGTACTTTCTCTTGTCTAATTTTGATTCGCCGATTTCTCCACCTCTCTCCACATAATTTACTCCCATCGTCAGACACTTGTTCAATTTATAATTTTTGACTCAAGTGGGAATTTAAGTATTTGCATGCAAAAATTCTACACGTGGGGTTCAATTACAGATGTACATTAAGAATAAATTTCGAAATTGTTGCGATGCTTAATTTTGATCGCGACAAAACAGTTCATTTTCAATAATAGATTGCAATGAAATTGCAATCGTAAAAGAATTTGTCTTGCCTCGTTTAATTACAGTATTAGCAGTTGGTATTTGCTTAGCGCGAACATCATATTGTACGTTGGGCATAAAATATCTTTCCATAAAACCAATGTACTACAAATTATGGCATTAATTATATATATATATATATACTTCCGGCTTTTTTTCCGCTGAAGCGAGATAATGAGCTCCTCCTCCAATTTGTGGTTCTCCGTTCTGATGTTTATACCAACAAATGGAGGGACCTACAATTTATTTTAAGCGGCTTCCGAACGGCTGATGGAGTATGTAGAGTTTTTTATTTCACGTTAGAAGTAGATTTATAGTGCTTGACATTCTCTGCCGAGGGGGCTTATCGCAACAAAAATTTATACTCAAATAATTTTGGATGCCGCTCGAATCTGGGCTCGAACCCAGGCCTTCTATCACATTACGCAACGCACACCACGCGACTATGGGGGCGAATTTCAAACAGTGTCGGCTTTGTAAGCATAGTTCTAAAGTTTTTAATCAAATAATTTAAAACAGTACAATAGGTTTCCGAGCGAAATAAACAATACTTCCGACATACATACTCGCGGCAAACAAGAAGAAGAAAGCTATAAAGCGTGTTTTTTATAGAGGTATAGAACTTTAAGTTGCAATAAAATAACCATGAATTATTCGATTGACATGAATTTTATTCATCCGAAAGATAATTTTGTAACATTACATTTTAAATATGATTTCTGGCATATGACCGCCACGGCTGGCGCGGATGGGTCTAATCTGGACGCAGAAATTTCGATGATTTTCAATAACACGGCGAATGCCGTCTTCCAAATGGGTCAAGCGTTTGTGGTTTATCTGCATAGACCAATGACTTTACATAATCCCACAGAAAAGTGTAATCTAGCGGCGTTAAGTCACAAGATCTTGGAGGCCAACTCACAGTTCCAAAACGTGAAATTAGGCGGTCACTAAACGTGTCTTTTAATAAATCTATTGTGGCACGAGCTGTGCGACATGTTGCGCCGTCTTGTTGAAACTACATTCCTCCTGGATATCATGGTTATTCCCAGGAATGAAAAAGTTAGTAATCATGATTTCTATACCGATCACCATTGACTGTAACGTTCTGGCCACTCATCGTTTTTGAAAAAGTATGGACCAATGATGATTCCACCTGTTAATATGGGAAGCGCACCAGTCAGTCAGATTTTCTGGATGTAACGGTGCTTCAACATACACCTGAGGATTACCAACACTCCAAATCCGGCAGTTTTGTTTGTTGACGTAGCCATTCAACCAGAAGCGTGGCTCGTCGTTAAAATAAAAATTCGCTTAATGAAAATCGGGAACAATTCGTACAGCTTGGGCCTATTCGAGCACTCCAGAGCCTTGCCTGATGATCGTTTGGCTTCAATTCTTGCACGAGTTGGATTTTGTAATCACGCAAACCAACTTCCTTCCGCAAAATCTTCCATAAAGTGGATGGACACAGATCCATTTCCTGTAGCTCGATGGCGGATGGATTCATTCGGGTCTTCCCGAATGCTACGCTTTACAGCAGCAATAGTTTCTTCTCTACGCACCGTATTGCAATGTTTTAGGATGCTAGTTATCAATAAGAGTACCCATTGTGCGAAAACGTTCCATGGTTAATCGAAATTAACTGCTTTGATGAACGATTTTGTCGACTATAAAATGGATGCAGTGCGCGATGCGTTTTCCGCACAGAACCACTATTTTCGAAATAAAATTGCATTATTTGCAAGCGTTGCCCAGGCGTGAGTCTATACCCATGATGAAATTGCCAAACCAAACTGAGAATAAATCACTTGACAGCTGTTAAATCGGTCGCCATCTTGAAAAGTAATGCCAACTTAACGTTCTATACCTCTATAAAAAAAAACTGTTTACAATGAAAGTTATAATATATTTTGAATTTTTTTTCATCAATTCCTACATCTTTTCTTATTTTTAGCCACGGAGAATATTAGTATACAGGATCAGCGAGAAATGTTTTCGCACGGCTCATGTAGCCCGGTTTGTTTATTTACGTTTGCATATTTTCGTACGAAAATAGCCGTTCACGATAGAGTGTCAGTCTGTCAAATTTCAGTTTCTACCGCGCTGTCCCCGAAATTAATAGCGGCGGACAAAAGCCTACATATAGCGCCTGTAATCGCTGTATAGGTAGTACTATCATTTTGTTGAAAAAATAGGTATACAGCGTGTTTAAATCCTTTTCTAATCACATGTATTCAAATAAATCTATTCTCTAACATAAAATAAAAACAATTATGGTGAAAAAACGTAAAATGTTTTGACAGAAGTCTACATACACCACAGGCTTAATTAGCAGTTATGTCGATATGCTATAAAGAAGAGTGGCGGTGCTAGGTACCATTTTTTACTATTTTTATTTATTTATGTTTTCAAATTTACTATTATTGAATTTAGTTGTGGTTTAAACGCATTAAGATCAACAATGCCTTCCGCAGAAAGAAAGATCCATTGACCTAAGAAACTTGAAGAAGTTCGTTAGCATAGAAATGGGAAGAAACCGTATGGTGAAATTTAAAATTTTTTAAACTTAAGTCTCACCAGAGGTCATTCGTTGAAACGGTTAGAAAAATTAGAATCCATCGAAAATTTTTTCACGTATATTAGTCACTGAGTTCCAACTGAATTTCAGAGCATCATCATTGACTTCGTTCAGGACAAAGCTGATGTCTGTTCGAGTTAGTTTCTTCGGGTGGCCAATATGCCGCTTATTTTCGATGGATACAATTTTTTCTAAGTTTTATACAATGACCTGTACCTCTGGTGGACTTAAGTTTAAAAAATTTTAAATTTCACCATACGATTTCTTCCCATTTCTGTGCTGAATAACCAAGTTTCTTAGGTCAATGGATATTTCTTTCTGCAGAGCCATTGTTGATGCTAATGCGTTTAAACCACAACTAAATTCAATAATAGTAAATTTGAAAACATAAATAAATAAAAATAGTAAAAAATGGTACCTAACCGCCATAACAACATAGCATATCGACATAACTGCTAGTAAACCTGTGGTGTATGTAGACTTCTGTCAAAGGCATTTTTGCGTTTTTTCACCATAATTGTTTTATTTTATGTTAGAGAATGGATTTATTTGAATACATGTGATTAGAAAAGGATTTAAAATAAAACTGTATACCTATTTTTCAGCAAAGTGATAGTACTTCCTATACAGCGATTACAGGCGCTGTATGTAGGCTTTTGTCCGCCACTGTATTTCGGGGACGGAAAAATGTAGTAGGAACTGAAATTTGACAGACTGATTTTCTATCGTGAACGGCTATTTTCGTACGAAGATATGCAAACGTAAATAAACAAAACGAAAAACATGAGCCGTGCGGGAAACATTTCTCGCTGATCATGTATACTAATGTTCTCCGTGGCTAAAAATAAGAAAAGATGTAGAAATTGATGAAAAAAAATTCAAAATATTTTATAACTTTCATTGTAAACGGTTTTTTTTATAGAGGTATAGAACGTTAAGTTGGCATTACTTTTCAAGATGGCGACCGATTTAACAGCTGTCAAGTGATTTATTCTCAGTTTGGTTTGGCAATTCATCATGAATAGACTCACGCCTGAACAACGCTTTCAAATAGTGCAATTTTATTTCGAAAATAATGGTTCTGTGCGGAAAACGTATCGCGCACTACGTCCATTTTATCGTCGACAAAATCGTTCATCAGAGCAGTTAATTCGATTAACCATGGAACGTTTTCGCACCACGTTTACTCTTATTGATAACTCGCATCCCCAAAGACGCGGTACGGTGCGTACAGAAGAAACTATTGCTGCTGTAGAGCGTAGCATTCAGGAAGACCCGAATGAGTCCATCCGCCATCGAGCACAGGAAATGGATCTGTGTCCATCCACTTTATGGAAGATTTTGCGGAAGGATCTTGGTTTGCGTGATTACAAAATCCAACTCGTGCAAGAATTGAAGCCAAACGATCATCAAGTGAGGCGTAGATTCGCGAATGGGCCCAAAACGAGATTACCGTTGTTCCCGATTTTCATAAGCGAATTTTGTTTAGCGATGAAGCGCACTTCTGGTTGAATGGCTACGTCAACAAACAAAACTGCCGGATTTGGAGTGATGGTAATCCTCAAGTGTATGTTGAAACACCGTTACATCCAGAAAATCTGACTGTTTGGTGCGCTTTATGTGCTGGTGGAATCATTGGTCCATACTTTTTCAAAAACGATGGTGGCCAGAACGTTACAGTCAATGGTGATCGGTATAGAGTCATGATTACTAACTTTTTCATTCCTGAATTGAATAACCATGATGTCCAGGAGATGTGGTTTCAACAAGACGGCGCAACATGTCACACAGCTCGTGCCACAATAGATTTATTAAAAGACACGTTTGGTGACCGCCTAATTTCACGTTTTGGACCTGTGAATTGGCCTCCAAGATCTTGTGACTTAACACCGCTAGATTACTTTCTGTGGGGTATGTAAAGTCATTGGTCTATGCGGATAAGCCACAAACGCTTGACCATTTGGAAGACAACATTCGCCGTGTTATTGAAAATCATCGAAATTTCTACGTCCAGATTGGACTACATCCGCGCCAGCCGTGGCGGTCATATGCCAGAAATCATATTTAAAATGTAATGCCACAAGATTATCTTTCGGATGAATAAAATTCATGTCAATCGAATAATTCATCGTTGTTTTATTGCAACTTAAAGTTCTATACCTCTATAAAAAACACACTTTATAACTCTTCTTCTTGTTTGCCGCGAAATATATGTCAGAGTATTTATTTCGCTCGGAAACCTGTTGCCGTGATTTCGTATTTGATTAAAAACTTTAGAAATATGCTACAAAGCCGACACTGGTTGAAATTCGCCCCCCATAGTCGCGTGGTTAGCATTGCGTAGTGTCATTTGGAAGGCCTGGGTTCGAGCCCAGATTCGAGCAACATCCAAAATTATTGAAAATAAATTTTTCTAATTGCGGTCGCCCCTCGGCAGGGAATGTCAAGCCCTCCGAGTGTATTTCTAACATGAAATAAAAACCTCTACATAAAAATCCATCAGCCGTTCGGAAGCCGCTTAAAATAAATTGTAGGTCCCTCCATTTGTTGGTATAAACATCAAGACGGGGAACCACAAATTGGAGGAGGAGCTCGGCCAAAAATCGCTTCAGCGGTTACAAAGCGCCAAGTATATATATATATATATAATTAATGCCATTTTTTGTAGTACATTGGTTTTATGGAAAGATATTTTATGCCCAACGTGCAATATGATGTTCGCGCTAAGCAAATACCAACTACTAATACTGTAATTAAACGAAACAAGACAAATTCTTTACGGTGCAATTTCATTGCATCTGTGATGAAAAATAATTGTTTTGTCGCGATCAAAATTAAGCATCGCAACAATTTCGAAATTGTTCTTAATGTACATCTGTATGAACCCCACGTGTAGAATTTTTGCATGCAAATTCAATTTACTTGAGTCAAAAATTATAAATTGGGCGTTTAGGTCTGACGATGGGACTAAATTATGGGGAAAGAGGTGGAAATCGACGAATCAAAATTAGGCAAGAAAAAGTACAATTGCAGCCGTAGGTCTGATGCTCAATGGATTTTTGGAGGTATATGTAGATTGGAGGACGTAAACACTGTTTGAAGAATATGTCTCAATCATGACAGAGAAATATTGTTGGAAATTATCAAGAGGAAAATCGAACCAGGAACCAAGAATTTGATCAATGGTTGCACGTTTAGGAAGCGATTATTTCTAAAATTAAATTTCTAATCGCACGTGCTGCACTTTTATTTTTCTGGGATGTGACGAAGGCGAATTTAATAAGATGTAGTCACTGTGACTGCGAATTCAACTTTTTTCTTTCATTCTTCACAAAGATTTTCAAAATAATTTTTCATATGTTTTCGTTGCTTAATTTCATTTAATTTTAGAGAGTTTGTGCAGCTTTAAAAGCCATAGAATTTTACTACTCAAAAGCAAAAACAAAATACACGATGAACATCGGGGATAGAGTTTTGTGGTGCAACCAGTTGACCGTTGACCCCTATGTTTTATGATTTTAAAAGAAATAAAAAGATTAGAATTAGTGAAAAATTATATAAATAGTTCAATCTTTATTCAATGAAATGTTTTAAGTAATGTATGTACGTATATGTGTTATTGAATGTTACAATATTACCTTTCTTAACTTCTTCTGAAACGTGGTGGTCGGATCTCGTATCGATTTATCCTTGTCAAACAAAAATGTCATGGCTGAACTTTTCTTTTGTTGTTTAACGTTAGCCTTCGAAAAGTTCATTTTAACTATTTGTTAAACGTAATACTAACATAATGTTACAATAGGGTTAGGGCAGAGGCCTAAACACACGGAAATTGTTGTTTTCGTTCTTATGCTCTCACCTTAAAATAAATTCAGCTTGGATGTAACTGCTCTTGAAATTAAATTTCAAAATTTTTCATTTTGACGAGCAATATGAAATTGATCAATTTCTTCGTCTGACAACACTTTAATGGCTTGTGCTGTTCCCGGTTAGCTGCAAACTCCTCAACACATCTTAACATGGATTTCAGTCTTGCAAAAGCTTCTAGTCCAACTAGCTAAGGCACCATCATTACTACAAATATTAGCTTAAAAATTATTATAAACATGGCACTGCAATCAATCAAAACATGTAATTAGCGGAGCTGTCTACTTTGCGTTTAGTAAATTATGATTTATTTAATTTAAGTAAATGAGATTTATGCCAGCGTGAAGTTACATATATATGCACATAGTATGTACTTATGTACTTATGCTGCAAACTACTTATAATAGTTAGTACATTATTTTGTTTGAAAGAAATTTTCTAATTTACGTGTAGTACTCATCATGGCTTTTAGCATCACAAGAGATTTAAGTTTCCTTTGCAGCCACGAAAATTTTACGTAAAATATACATATTATACTCATTACATTGCCTTAGAGGAAGAAAATGAAAAGGCTCGTATGTTTATTTAAAATGTAGGTATACGAGTATATAGCCATAGTTGAAGTATAATAACCGTCGTCTTATGAGCATCGGACCTGGTGAACTAAGTACCTGTAGAGAGGTTGAAAATAGACTAAAAAGATTGTAAAATTATTTCAATATTAAGCTACATACCCTAATAATTTATTGATGTGAATATTCAAAACATAAGCTTAACTTGAAGTTAAATTCCTTGGACTACAGCGCATTAGAGTAATCTTCCTTAGTAAAATGTTGGTGCTGAAGAACCCACACCAAACGTTACCTGTAGTTTTCCTCTAAAAGTCTTGACTTCGCTAAGGCTATGAATCTATTGAATTCAACTTTCAATGGTTTTTCTAACATATTTCCCAATTCCTTCTGATAGAACAGAAGTGGGTGCAGGTGAAGATTTCTTAAGTTCATAACGAAATTTCTCCCAATTTACGATTTATTAATGTGGGATTATTTCTCCGCAAATAACTTCATAATACTTTGGACTGTACATCGCGAACAAACGACCGATTTGAAAATTTCAATCTGAGAATTTCCTTCCACACTTACCATCGAGATTCTTACTTTTTGTTCCCAAAAATTTTCAAGTTTTAAGTATTTTATAAAAGCTTCTTAACGCTTTAGTTAACAAATAAATACTTCCAAAAGCTTGGAGTTATTCTTGTGAACGCTCTTTAGAATTGTTTCCTTAAACACACAAACAACATATTTAAAAAGGTTATCGGTGGCTTGGTGATTTATGTTTCAAATTACTTATGTACATACACATGTATGTGCATATGTAAATTTAAGTGGAATTTCTAACACTTTTGGCTATGGCTGCAAATGTACATATTCATATATGTAAAATTAAATCATCCATAATGCGCGGAGACTAGCATTTAACAAGAATGCATTTGTAATTTACATGAGATTCTAGATAGAACACTAAATAACGAATGCTAGAAACTTATGATCAATAGCGACATTGCAGCAGATAATCCGCTGGTATTTCTTTTTTAAAATTGAATAGGCAATGCCACTCGAACTTTCGTTATATTTATACCTATCCAAGGTTTATAGAATAGAGAGTTACGACAGGAGCAAAATTATTTGTTGAATGACGAAGTTGGTTCACATTTGTGAGTTTGACTATATACTAGAGCTCCAGAGCGTTTAAGCGAAATTTGGCTGCCGAACCGTATAGTATGGCGACAATGATAATATCTACGGATGAGGACCGATCACCAGCAATCCACGATGAGGAGTTTGTGTTGATCCTCTCCGAAGTTGAAGCAAGTAACCACTGAGAGACCGACACACAACAGTTTGAAGACAAGTAGCTTTCCAGCAACAGAAATTGAAAAATTACAAAGAAATTGAAAAAAAGGTTGTAGTGTGTCCGTTGTAATTTTCACCACTTGTGTTTTGAATTGAAAGACCGTGTGTTTATGCTTCCGAAAACTGAAGTTGATCGGAACACTTGACGGATATGGCGAGTGTTGTAAGCCCAGCTCAGGTTGTAAAGTGGGTTACATAATTTAAAAAAAATGAGGAAGAAGTTATTCAGTTTCTTAAATAACAATTTGTTTTCTTTGAAAGTGCGATAAGGATGATATTTTTTATGATATGGTATTTTTTATGATAAAAAAAGACGTAGAGGTGATAGATTGGAATAGTTCATTCCATGAGGCTGATTTCATAGAAGCTGTCTGCAAAGTGACCCTGCAAACAAATAATAATTAATCATTTTGTTTTTCTTGAAGGTTTCTCCATATATTGGAAATACCATACATTGAGACAAATGCAACGAGGAGCGCTCGGTCGAAAATTCCTCTAGCTGTACTATCATTAGGTAATACTTCGCAGAGCATGCTTATCCTATTGTCAGAACACATCTCACTGATTTACAATGTGATTTTGGCTATGTGTCTCACTAGAACGCAGTCACTTTTCTGCTCTTCAAGGTCGTTTGCGTTCCAATATATTTATATATTTTTATGTACATATATTTGATTGGAGCTTTGTAATCGCTGAAATGATTTACTGACGAGCTCCTCCTCCAATTTAGAGTGTGCGTCTCGACGAGGGACCTACAGTTCATTCTAAGCCGCCTCCGAACGGCCGATGAATTTTTTCAGGAAAAAGTGTATTTCCGTCAGAATATACTCGGATGACTTGACATTTCCTGCCGGGGGACGACCGCAATTATAAAAAAAAAATTTCTATAATTTTGGGTGTTTAAGAAACCAGGAATGTATGTATATACATATGTACATATTCAAATGACTGACCATTTCAAATATTTTTAAACATTTTCACTACCAATTTCAATTACATGCTTATAAATTGTGATGAAAAAGTTTCGCTTTAGGATTTCTGGAAATTTTTTGGGCATTTTTTGATAACAAAGAATTGTAAAAATAAATATTCTTGCACTTTTACAGCTGTGTTTGGAAAATATTTGACTTCAATAAATACAGACAACATTTGTTCTTAATTTTAACATACAAATTTACCGTGAAATTTTGTCTCTTGAGAGCGCTCTGAAAATCCGCATTTTTTATAACATTTTCTAACTGTGCCACTGCGATGAAAAAGTTTCGTCCTGGGATTTCTGGAGAATTTTTGGGCATTTTTTTGATAATAAAGAATTGTAAAATTGAATAAATTTGCACATTTACAGCTGTGTTTGGAAAATATTTTACATCAATAAATACAAAATATTTATTTTTAATTTCAACATACAAATATACCGTGCTTAATGAAAATTTATTGATAACTTAAAACGCTTTTCTGATGAAAAATGATGCGTTTCATTATTGACTAAGTGGTACTAAGGATTATTTACCATCAGCTGTTCAAAATTCCTTTTTTTTGGCTTTATTACCAGCACAAAGAAAATAATCGAGGAACGCATTTATCTACATTTTTAGAGAATTTCGTATCTAGTCATCTCAGTGGTAGAAGAAGCCCAGGAGAATACAAAGAATTGGGATAAGATAGTAAAGAAGAGTAGGATTTCAGGAAAAGGTATCCAAGCAAATTTAAGTCTCAGCGCAGGTTCTCTAAGAGAAGCAACAACTAATGGAGCAAAGAAATAGATTAAAGATTAGATTGAAAGAAAAGGTAGTGAAATAAGCTAGCTTAAGTACCAGTTAAAAGAGTAATCAAATAAATTAAATCAAAGGATATAAGTAAGGGATAAAGATGAAAGCTTCGAAAATTTTCATCCTGAAATATACTCAATTATAAATAAAATCCTAAAAAATAGCAATCTCGTGATCTCGAAAATTCGTGTCAATTTCGTGTGGCTAAATGGCACTTGCAATATCTACCGAAATTTTACAATAACCAAATTGCAATATATAGACCTTGCCATTTTGTTCGTGATCAGCTATAAAATAAATCCTAAAGATCTAGGATTTTCTGAAAGCAATCCTTATTTTGAGGTATATGGTAAGGATGAATTTTTTGGATGGTGGTTCCCACTTGTTGAAAAATACCAGACATTGTCTCCAAAATAAAATAAAAAACAATTCTAACTCACGGCCCATTAGTTGGTCTGATATGAAAAGGATTCCCAAAATACAATTTGTTGTACGCCAAATCTTACAGATGCACATATTTCACCCAATAATTTTCAGAAAATGAATGTTAAACTTGCGAGCCAAGTTTTCAGTGACAGTTGTATCGGGAATGTTGTCAATTTATATATATGTAGTTCAAGTCATTATCATTTATTAGTTTTTTGAATATCGCAATATATTTCCGATAGTAGCAATTTTAATGCTATTTTACTTAATAAACGGGGCTTTTCAGCAAGTTCTTAGAAGAGACAGCAAGACTATTGAGATGATTACGGTAGAAGATGATGTAACGTAGGATCTGACATTATTTCAGATTGTAGCGGTTTTTGTCACATTCAGGCCTATAACATTTGCGACGAGACGACTTTTACAAGAAAAGGTTTTGGACACACTAGGTGGACGAAGTGTAGGGATAACACCATACATGTGTAATTAGTTGGAAAAATCTGAGAGATACCGGTACAAAATTTAATTTCGATGATTTTCAGTGTCAATATAAACTTGAATTTACGTTTGTATGGTACCAAATTTTACGCTTCTGTATGTTTTTGTGGGAGTTTTGACATAAAACCTGAAATCTTAAAAATCGGTTGTATGGGGGCTATATAATATAGTCTTTCTATTTCGTTAATTTTCAGTACCAACATTTATTTTTATTTACTTTTGTAGGATACCGTGTTTCACCCTCCTCTATGTTTCTTTGAGAGATTTTGGACATAAAGCCTCCTGTCTGAACAAATAGGTTATATGGTTGTATATAGTATTCCGATTTCGAAGATTTTCAGTGCCAATATTTATTTTAGGTTACTTGCATATAATACCAAATTTCACGCTTCTAGATGCTTTTTTGTCTGAGTTTTGAGAAAAAACTCACATCTGAGCACCTCATCCGATTCTTCTGATTTTCAGAACCAATATGCAATTCCTTATGCGTGTGTAGAGTACCAAATTACACGGTCTTAGGTAGTTTTTTGAGGGAACCAAAATTTCAAATCTGAAAAATCGGTCGTATAAATGCTATAGCAGTTTGATCTTGTCGATTCCGACAAATGATCATTTAAATGATTAAGTGTATCTGTCTACCAAGTTTGGTTGGAATATCTCAAAAACTAGGGACTACTAGTTTCCGTTTAAAGAGACGAACGTGCATTGTGAAATCAACTCAGCTCGTCATTCTGAAGCGATCGGTATAAATTTTGGTTCCCATCTCTTCTACTTCTGGTACTCCGAACCAAAGTTAATATACATGTACATGAAAGGTATAAATATACGAGTTTGAGAATAAATTTGAATTAACTGAAAAATGAAATTCAACTTCATCGTTGTGGGTTCTGAACTGAACGCTTTCAGTTCGATTAATTACTAGTATTTTGAAAGGCCATTTGCGTTCCAAAATACAATTTTGGGTTGTGGTGGCGCTGGTCTTCTTAGTAGTAGGTGGCGAGTAGATTCATCATGGTTGTGATTTGTAGCATTATTCTATTCAGTAAATTGATCACTTCTCTCATTTCCCTTGTGTCGTGGGGTTTGGGTGGGTGCTTCGTTGATTATCTTTACTGATGCTTTTTGGAAGACGTTTGTAGGACATCAGGGGTTGACTAGAGATAGTTTCTTGAGTATGTTTGACTTGCTTCGGCTGAACTCCGATTTCATATCCAATAAAGTTGGGTACTACTTTCTTCTTTCTTAAGGAAATGTACTTGAGTTTTTGAAGGATTTATGAACTGAGCAGCCTTTATAGTTGCCGTTGTAGCTAGCTGAGTCGTTTTCTTTACATAGATAATATGTGACATCATCAGATTTGGCCTTTCGTTGACACTCTGCCGATAAATGATTGCATCTTATTCATACAGGCTTTCTATGGCAGAAGGCTTTTGAGTTAAAATACTGCTTAAATGTAATTTTTGAGTGTAGTAGGGTATTTATTTCATAAACGTCTTCGTTGTTAGGGATCGAGGTGAGTGCTATTATGAAAATAGGTAAAGACTTTTTCGTTACCCTGTGTTTAAAATTCCATAAATTCGTTACTGAGGGATCGAGAGTTTTGAAGGCATTACTAATTTCTAGTGGGTCAATAGATCGGTACATGTTGTTCAGAACAACGTTAAAGTAGCTTCCTTTCACCTTCATAAAGCTTGCTTTCATATTCATGTGGAAGAACTGAGAATTATTTACAAAAATTTCCTTTCGCAAATTCGCATAAAGACGGATCAAGATTCGAAAAAAGTATAATATTTTAAATATTTTATTATACAGATAACACTTTTACAATGGAATAATCAAAATATAGTGAACTAACTACTCTTGTTAAGTCGTGGGAACTTTTTGTTGAATTTAAAAAAAATTATAATAATAATTTTTCAAAAAAAAAATAAAAAAAATTATTTTGGAACGATCCAGCACCGAGAGCAGGAGTGGGAGCTGTAAAATCCAGGACATTCAGGAATATATATGTATATACAGAGTGGGAAACAAAAGGTTTGAGGTGATTAATTCCATTTTCATATTGTAAAATTAATACACAAAATAGAAAAAAAGAATACCTTTAATATTTTTCTAATTTTTTCACGTCATCTATATGTCTGTTTTTAAAATCTATGATGTGTAAATATGTATGTATTTAAATTGAATGCTGTATTTCTAAAGCAATGCTTATTTGCATATAAGTGCGCCACAAAACAAACACAAAACAAAAAACAGGATATAATAGTGATTTCTAATTGTGAACTTTGCATTCTATAATTAAATTTTCACGGGGTAGTAACTTTGAAAGCAGAAAACCACTAACAGACATGCATTTCATTGCTCAGTTTTGCACTATTCATTGGAATATTGGAATGCCACAGCGGCAGTAAAGTGACAAGAAGAAAGTAATCAGAGATAGCAAGTACTCGACTTGGCTGCTGACAACTCCGTAACAATTGAAAGTGTAGACAGTACTTTCGTGCAACGTAGTGTAGGGCGAAAATCTGTGGCTTCATCATTTAGCAGATCTGTGCTTATTGGTTGCGAAAACAATTTGCAACTCAGAAACTTCGCACAAGGTGAGCTATGGCAACAGAAAATGGATTGGAAAAGGAGAACAACTAGGTACAAACATATGTATATATGTACATATCTTACATAAAGAAAGATATTTGTTACTGTTTATGATTTTTGGTAAAAACGCTCCTAGTGGTTTTGTCAGATTATTTTTAGGTCCAGCAATAACTTTTGTGAACATATGACATTTATCATACTTTTCGAATGGGTTTGTGTTAAATTTTTTTTATCTGAGTAATTAATTGCATGGGGAGTTTAAAGCTGACTTTGTGCGCTGAGCTGGGGACCTGTCCTGTAGAAAGTAGATCCAATGCATCTAAGACTAGAGGTCCGACTTTTAATGACGATATCTGACATGCCCTTAAAATCCCGGTGGTATCTTCAATGGGTGTAGGTTTGGTTAGGTTAGGTTTGGTTGGAGTGGTTGCTGGGCTTTAGTTCACTTAGGCCACCAAGTAGAGCTTAAGAACCGGAGAAATATACATAGCATTCACTCTGACTTCTCCGTTTGAAGTTAGTATTTGTGGTGAATAATTCTCTTGTAGAGAGCTTACAAGTGGTCGACGGTGTGACAAAACTCTTCCAAACAGTGAAAGTTCGTCCGCCATCTCATTACCAGATATATTACTGTTCCAAGGCTCAGAGAGAACCAACACATTCAGAGATCTGCAGGAATTCCTTGCTGTTTTCGATTTTATTGTTACTATCCGAAAAGATATGGGTACAATTTTTTTAAGAGTATCATTAAACTTATACAATTGAGAGCATTAATCTGCCTTTCATGAAATAACATAAATTTTATGGGAATTTGCAATTCACTATAACCAGACCACCTGCATACGCTATGAATATGCATGCTCCTCCTCCATGTATTCGTTAACGATTTGCGACACAATAATGTCTAACGCTATCTCCGTGGATCTACCATGTAGACGCGTCGGTTTTTCGAAAGCTTTTGATATAAACCTTCATCAATTGCTACGCTACTTTAAACAGAAATGATTGGAGGCTTATTGGTCTAAAATCTATAGGTTTGCTGTGGGATAAATTTCCACATTTGGGAACTCCATTCCCTTCATTATTTAGGTATGTAAAGGGTGTTTTTTTTATAGAGGTATAGAACTTTAAGTTGGCATTACTTTTCAAGATGGCGTCCGATTTAACAGCTGTCAAGTGATTTATTCTCAGTCTGGTTTGGCAATTCATCATGATTACACTCACGCCTGAACAACGCTTGCAAATAGTGCAATTTTATTTCGAAAATAATGCTTCTGTGCGGAAAACGGATCGCGGACTACGTCCAATGATAAGGAACATTGATTCCACCAGCCCATAAAGCGCACCAAACAGTCAGTTTTTCTGGATGTAACGGTGTTTCAACATACACTTGAGGATTACCTTCACTCCAAATGCGGCAGTTTTGTTTGTTGACGTAGCCATTCAACCAGAAGTGCGCTTCATCGCTAAACATCGCTAAAATGGACGTAGTGCGCGATACGTTTTCCGCACAGAACCATTATTTTCGAAATAAAATTGCACTAATTGCAAGCGTTGTTCAGGTGTGAGTCTATTCATGATGAATTGCCAAACCAAACTGAGAATAAATCACTTAATAGCTGTTAAATCGGTCGCCATCTTGAAAAGTAATGCCAACTTAAAGCTCTATACCTCTATAAAAAACACTCTATATGTATGTATTTCAGAGTGAATATTTCATTGAATATAACATAAGGCCAGCTTACGCTGCTGTCTAGTGACAATTGTAGTTGGATTGGAGCAATTTCGTCAGGTCCTGAAGTTTTGTGTATCTTAGAAGTGCTGGTTGCCCTCTATCCAATGGATCCGCTGACCTACTTATCGATACATGAGGAAAGATGGTCTTTATAAAAATGTAGAGGATTTCTTCTGCAGATACCATTAATCTTCCGTCCGGCCTATACACGGACCTATATACAACCATCCTGGCGCAGAGGTAGTTTACTTTCCAATCCCTCTTTGCTTTTGTTAGAACTTTTCTTTATAGTAATTTAAGCGTTGTTTATATTAAGATCTCTCAGAGATAATTCACAGGGGAAATAGTGTAAATAGACAGACGGGAACGCCTAGATCGCTTTTTTGATTTTTTAGGTTCATATTTTGGTGAGCCTCTTATGATGATATACAATTTTTGAATTTATTCATACTACTAACCAGAAGTACTTGAACAGCTGACTCTCCATCATTGCCTGGTTAATTTAATGGCTTGAAAATAAAGAGAACTACTGGTGCGTACTTGTTTGTGTGTTTTAGAAAGTAACCCTGATTAAAGCACTGCAGATATATGTAAACCCAAATGTACCATCCTCATTTGTAAGTTTTTATGTACATACAAATATATGTTTCACGCTTCTTGAAGTCGAGAGCAAAGCAAGTTGCAATGCTGCATTTGTTAATATTTAAAATTTTCTTTGCATTTGTGTTTTACTTGCTGACTACTAAGTGATCAAAAGTAAGTAAATTGAAACAGTAAAAGAGTTACAAATGAAGTAAAGGTAGATAAAAGGATTGTGCGTTCGTGCGAAAGACATTTCTCAGATTTAAAAGCGAAAATTAAATTCAATTTCACGCGAGCAACAAAATTTTATAATGAGCAAGGTTTATATTGGCGATTACAGTTGGACGCTTTTAAGCTCGCTTCAGCTGAAATGCCGTTTAACGAAGGAGCTACATACATATTTTCGAAGTAAACATTTTGCTCACTGTTTTAAGTATATTTTTTCTTGTAATTTGAATAGGAAATATATGGCAAGGTTTCATATATAAAAAGCAGTTTTTCCGTAAAATTTTCTTTATAAACTGCAATAAGCAACAATAAAAACTTACTGTGCGAATAATATGAATGTAACTGTAGATAGCGAATTACACTGGACACTGGACTTGGGACGCATTTCATGCAAATCCTGCCCCAATGACAAATCGAAAAATGCCTCTTATGAGACACCCCTGCAAATGTATTAAGATTCACGTTTAGAGGGCATGCACCTGGAATGTCCGGTCCTTTAACTAGGGAGGTACCGCTGTCCAGCGGGATGATATCCTAGTGCAACTAAAAGCGGACATCACCGCCGTCTAAGATGCGATGGACAGAATAAGGAAGGAAGGAAGTGGGCCCCTGTAAAATGTACCACAGCGGCCATATAAAGGAGCGTAAATTTGATGTTGGATTTGTGGTAGGAGACATGCTCCGTCACCTAGTCTTGACATTCACCCCGGTGGATAAACGTCTAGCCACAATTCGTATCAAAAGCGAAAAAGAAGGATGTTGTGACCAAAGATGCTTTCTATGAGCGCCTAGAACGTGCCTATGAGCGCTGCCCTGCCACGATGTCAAAAATGTGCTTGGAGATTTCAGCGGCTGGTAAGAAAGGTACCCTTGGCACAACAGTCAGAAAATTCAGCCACCATGACGAAATATCCCAAAACGGGCTGAAACTGTTCGACTTCGCCCGAAATAGGGTTGTCTGTAGTACCAGATTTCGGAAATAGAAAATACATGAAGCTCAATGGTTGTCTCCGAATCGAAAAACTTACAACCAAATCGATCCTCTTGTGATAGACGGAAGACATGCCTCAAGTATTCTAGACGTGCGTACGTTCTGAGGACCAAATATAGACTAGGATCACTATTTTGTAGAAGATAAGACCCTCCTCTGTGCAGCAAAGAACGTCCGTCAACAAACACAAGGACAGTTCAACGTCGAAAAGTTGCAATCACAACAAAGAGTCGAGCAGTTTTCTACACAACTTGCACTCCTGTTCGCTGAAAACACTCATCTGATATAGGGAACCTGTGAAACGGCATCTCAAGCTCCCTACATACCGCTGCACTGCAGAAATAATTTGATATCGGCAAGGCCAAAGAAAGAGCCCCATACTGCAGTGGGGAGAAAGCAGACTGCCTGCTCACAACTTAGAGATCGACTACAATACGTGCATGGTGGGATAGACACAAAGACCTGAAGAGGGAAGGGAGATGAGTTCGCAGAAGAAAAAAGAAAGAGGCCGAATTGCTTGAGAAGCTGGCCGACATGGTAATGTGCGAAAATTCTGTGAAAAGATGCGCCCACTTACAGATGGTTCAATTTCGAAGCATACTCGTATGGGAACCAAGGATTTAATCTCGTCACCGATATACAGAGCTTACTGACGTTATGGAGGGAAAACTTTTGCAACCTGCTAAATGACAGTGAAAGTGCGACACCCGGAGGTGGTGAACCCAAATTAATTGTAGAGGTTGGAACGGATATTCCAATACGCGACTAGGACAATTGCGACTGTTCTTTTAAAAAATAACATAATAAATAAATAATAATAACGGGAACCGATGGCTTATAGTCGATCTGTAACAACTGACATGAATGGCATGAATCAGCATCTTTGACTCCCATAAAAATGGGGACCTTATGGTCTGCGCCAGTTATCGTAGGATAAGGCTCCATAATATCGTGTACAAGGTCCTCTAGAGCGTATTGTGTGAGAAAAAAGCCCACCATCAACATACTGATTAAATCATATTAGTTCGGCCTGGTAAATCCACCATTGACCAGATATTCACCATGCGCCAAGTCTTGGAGAAGACATCTGAGAAAAGAATCCATACCCACCACCTTTTCATCAATTATAAAGCCGTTTTCGATAGCAAAAAAATGGAGCAGCCCCTATGCCGCTAAACTGATGCTGTACAATAAACAAGCGCTGCAAGAACGTATCCGAACAGTTCGGCACCAAACGAGGTTACTGACTCCTTGACGTGTGATTTCTTCAATTTGATGCTGGAGAAAATAGTACGAACTGCAGAGCTAAATAGACCAGGCACAATATTCTACACGAGTGTGCAATTGTTGGCGTATGCCGATGATATTAGATCATTGGCCATAACAACCGCACCGTAAGTTCTACTTTCTCCAGGATAGACAAAGAAGTGGCGCAATCTGCTGTAATTAACTAAGCAGTCATCCCATTCGCGACTGAGCTCGCAACGCCATAACTTTGAAATTGTAGACAGTTTCGTCAATCTAAGAACTTGCTTTAATAATACCAGCAATGTCAGCATTGAAATCCAACGCAGAATCGCTCTTGCCAGCAGGTGCTATTTTGGACTGAGTAGACAATTAAATAATAGAGCCCTCTCTTGATGAACCAAAACTAAAGTCTACAAGCAGAGGAAAAGAAAGACCTCCACATCATTAGAAAGATCAGGTGGAGAACGACCTGGTTTCGCTTTATTCTAAATTACAAACATTTACATTTTTGAAATATGTTTTTAAAAAATTCACTTATAAAAATTCTGTCTTACAATGATTCTCTTTTTGGCCATTTAGAATTCTGAGTTTGCGGCAAAAAAAATCAATTACTTCATCTTGCCTTTAAATTATCAAAACTTGGTCTTATGTGTATACTATTCACAGAGTTTTACTTCTGCTCAACATTTGCCCTATTTTAATGAGTTTGCAATGTTCAGAATTTATCTGAAAATGGTTTAGTTTTACTGAAACAGTTCTGCCCATTTAAACTTCTGAATTAAAAAATTTCATACTCTGTACCATAGTGCTGTGTTATATCCACAAACATATGTACATACATAGATATGTACATTTATGCGCAAAGTTTATACTTACGAATTTATGTGCTAAATGAATAAAACGGTACAACATTTTGCGAATTGTTCAAATTAGGCGACGATATTTAATCAGGCCAACCTTGGCTGGAAGCTTTCTAACATAGGGCAATAGGCAAAAGGGAAACTTTATAATTTGTCGTCGTTCACAGCCGTTTAACCGCTAAACGCCTTGCTACCCGCACTAATTTCCGGCTCGCTGTAGCAATGAACAGTTGTTTTAATGGTCATTAATAAATGGGTGAGGGGTTTAACAGCCAACACAGTTGCGTTCGACAAATTAACGCTGTAATTTGACGGACGTTGTTTTATTATATTGTTTGGAAATTCCGACTTCTCAGTTTTTGCGTTAATAAGTTTTGTTGTTTGCTCTACAATTCCTTCTATATTTCTAAGTTTCTCACAACACAAGTGTTGAATTATTTACACATGGCTCGTTTTTGGTTGACTAAAATTAAAGTTTAATATGGTACGAACATACATTTACATATGTACATACTCGTACATAAGCGTGTATGTAAGTACAAAAAGGAAAAACGCAAACAATGAAAGTTACACTTTTAATTGCTACCTCTCGCATATTTTAACAATTAATCTTAAGAAAATTATATTACATTGAGTTATTTTAATGTGAACATTTGCTACTCTCTTAGCTCTCAAAGGTTGGTAAGCCACAAACTCTAAATTCGGCGGTAAAAGTGTTTTCGTGCGCCCAAAAAACGTAACCGAAGTAAAAATGTGTAGAAGAAAAATTTGATTTCCGCATAAGATTGTAACAGTAAAGCCGATGGCAGCTAGAACTTTACTGCGTTGCGTGACAGCCTCAACTTTGCTAGCAAAGCGAAAACCGCCAATAGTATGACGTAATGAATATTTTTCTATTCCATATTTTCCCATCAAAAAGTTAAAAAAATTGTCATATTATGTAAATATTGAACTTGTTTTGTAGTTTTGTTTCTTAATTCTTCTCATTAAAATTAAGCAAATAAATTGAAAATAAATCAGGGAATGATCAACGTGACGTAAAATAGTTTTTGCTATCGGCTTAACTCGCATTGCTGTAAAATTTTGGTCTTTGATGACGTACGTTATAAATTTAATCAAAAATAGGCAACTGAATATATTGTCAATTGCCACATTGTCCTTTGGGGGTTAGAACTCGATATATTTTACATACACAGAGTGGCGAACTAAAGTTTACATACACCGCCCGTATGCGTTGTGTAGAAAGTACTATCACTTTGTTGAAAAATTTAGGTATACAGTTTTATTTTAAATCCTTCTCTAATCGCATGTACTACAACAAATCCATTCTCTAACATAAAATAAAACAATTATGGTGAAAAACGAAAAAATATCCTTGACAAAAGTCTACACCCACCACAGGTTTACTAGCAGTTATGTCGATATGCTGTGTTGTTATGGCGGTTAGATACCCTTTTTTACAATTTTTTTTTTAAATTATGTTTTCTCATTTGCAAATATTGAATTTAGTTGTGATTTAAACACATTAGCATCAACAATGGCTCCGCGAAAAGAAGTATCCATTGACGTACGGGTCTTGGTTATTCAGTACAGAAAAAAAAGGAAAATGTATGGTGAAATTTAAAAAATTGTAATCTTAAGTCCACCAAAGGTACACACCATTGTAAACAATTTAAAAAAAAAAAAGGATCCACCGAAAAAAAGTCGCGTGTTGGTCGCCCGAAGAAGGTAACTTGAAGAGATATCAGCTTCATTCTGATGGAAGTGAAAGATGATTCTAAAGTTACAGCTAAAAAATTAGTCAAAAATATCGCAAACTCATCAAGAAAGTGTGTCCATTTAAGAACAATTCGAAGAGCTCCGAACGATAATGGCTCCACAGTCAAATGCCATGTAAGAAGCTTCTTATATCTGAAAAAAATCGTAAACATCGCTTGGAGTTCGTTAAAGCACATCTAGACAAGGGAATGGATTTTTGTAAAAAATCCTTGTTTACAGACGAATCGAAGTTCAATATATTCGGCAGCGATGGAAGAGAAAAAGTTTGGAGAAAATAAAACACTGCACTTAACTCCAAAAATATAGTACCAACAGTGAAGCATGTTGGCGGCAACGTAATAGTTTGAGGAGCGGTTGTGGCATCTGCAGTTGGAAACCTTGTTTTTATTGAGGGTAACATGGATCGGTTGAAATATAAATCATTGTTGGAAGCTACGAGCCTGGCGCAGGCTGGATCTTTGGACAGGATAACCACCCAAAGCATACGATGCATACTGTTAAGGATTGGTTGTTTTAACCTGCTCCAAGGCACGCACACATCACCTAAAAGCCCAGATTTGAATGTTATAGAATATGTCTGGGAGAAATTTTCAGCGAAAAATTAGAAAAAATCAGATTTTCATCCCAGCATTATTCAAAGAACGTCATATTGAAGCGTGGGACAGTATTACTCCCTCAGAATTGATAAACTTAGTAGCAAATGGTGAACCAACTAAATACTAAAAAGATCACGTTGCCTGATATTAACCAAAGTTTTTGCACTAAGGTAATTTATGTATGTACTGTTTGTAGACTTTTGTCATTGTTGGATTTACGCTTTTTTTGTCATATATTTACTATTTTATGTTAAAAAATTATTTTTGTTGGTTTTTTATGATAAGGGAAAATAGTTGAAATAAACTGTATCGTTACATTTTCCAATAAATCTTTTGTACTTTCCATTCAACGGAAACAGCGTGTGTTTGTAGACTTTTGTCCGCTGTATGTATGTATGTTATTTGTATACATACATGTGTAAGTTATGTGAAATCACTTTGATTACAAAAGCCCATGCTCAATATAAATTAAGACAGGTTACCGTAGGTCATTATGTACACATGTAAAGAGTTATTAAGTTACTAAAAAGCATAATGCCTCCGGCTCGACAGAGTGGTATTATTCATTATCAGTAAACACTAAAATATATACATATATGTATGTAGTTATGTATGAATTATGTATATTACTAAAGTATTTTAGAGCTCAAAGCAACACATGTGCATATTACAATGTTCGGCAGGCAGTCGTACCGTTTGAAATTGATCAGCTTAAGAAATAAGAAAAGTTGAAAGTCCGAGGAAATCGCTCCATATTGAGACAGGCAAGTTTGACTGGAAAAAATAAAGCTACTCGTGACTCCATTTTAGAAAGATTTTTTTTTTGTATATGATAGGACTTAAAAAGTTCTACATAAATAGATGTCAATGGTCTTTCCGCTATCTTGTTCAAAACTATTCCATCGTTAGGTACATTTTTAAAGAAAATCTTCAGTAACTCTCTTGGAGCTAGAACTTCTATTGATGATTGGTAAATAACATCTGTTATTCCAGCTCCTAAGTCCGGAAGGAAAAATGAGGTGGGTAATTATAGGCCCATTTCGAAACTTAATATTGTTTCAAAACTCTTCGAATAAATAATCAAAAATACACTATGTTCAATATAAAACACGTTATTTGTTTTAATTAACATGGTTTTGTACCTGATGGATCTACACTTACCAGACTCCCTGTTTTTTCTGATTACTGTCTTTCCGCTTTTAATGAAAGTTAGCAGAAAGGTACCAACTTAACTGACAATCAAAGGCATTTCACAGAATTTCGCACAAGATTCTGATTGTGAATCTTTAGAATTTTGGGTCTCATTCTACTATGCTAAGATCGAAAAAATCATACCTTTTTAATAGAAAAAGCTACATCTCTTTAGAAGGAATTTGTTCAAACATTTTTAGTCCGACATCTGGTGTGCTACAAGAGAGTGTTCTAGGGTCCATATTCTTCGATTTATCTATAAATGATATTCAAACTGAAGCCGGTCGATCTTCCCAAGCGACATCGCTTGAAAAGTTCGAAGAAGATTCGATGTTTTCGAATAAAATTTTGTTCAGCGCTGTGACCCATTTCTGGCTCAATGCTTATGTAAACAAGCAAAAGAGATTCAAGAGCTGTCATTTCATTGAGAAAAATAACGGTTTGGTGCGGCGATGATACCGCTTACGCGATTATAACCGAGTTAACTACAGCGCACAATTCTTTGCGCTGTTTGGTTTCAATTGAAAATACCAAATGCAAGTGTTTCTTGCAACATTTACTACAGCAGCCATATAAAGGAGCATAACTTTGATGTCGAATTCGTGGTGGGAAACTCAGTCTCCGAATCCTGGCATTCATTCCGGTGGATGAACAATCGTTATTAAGGGGAGGTTCTACAACATATGTATCTCTAACTTGCGTTTACGCTCCGCTACGCTTTATCAGCTCTTTGCAGCCGTATTTGAATAGCTCGGCCGGTAAGACTTCGGCTCCAGCCACTTTTTTGGTTTTCATTGGGGCAATATATATTCGTACTTCTTCATAGGGCCACTTGAACGTCTGTTCCATCGTCATCGATTAGAGAATCGGGTTAGCCATCTCCTGATATTCCATTTTCAGTGCCTTTCAGAAGGCTAGAGAAGTGTTCCCTTTACAATTTCAGTATAAGCTGGTCATCAGTCGCTAGATCACCTCTTTGGGTCTTACAAGAGTATGCTCCGTTCTTTAAACCTCTTAAAAGTCGTCGTATTTTTTCGTAGAATTTTCGAGCATTACCACTGTCGGCCAGCTTATAAAGCTCTTCATTCTCACGCATTTGCACTCTTCGTACTCTACAAATAAATCGGAAAACTGGTTGGTTTCTAACTCATTGGTTGAGAGTACTGTATGTATCATAAGGGAGTTGTTAGGATCACTAAGATTAAATTTTTCCTAAATAAACAATCACATCCACCACACATTTCTTTTAGGATAAAAAACTAGCGAGTCTACGCACATACATACATACGTTAGTGTACATATGTAAAAAAAAGATTTTCTTCCCCAACAAACTCGAATAGACATCTACACAGCATTTATTCTCCCATTTTTCGCAATTTCAATATGTCTCCAATTTACCTTTGTCTTGCTGCTGTTGCGTTTGTTAATGGAACATTTGAAATTTTAAAAGTTTTTATCTGCGAGCCATATAGGTAAATGTGCAAAATAAACCCAAAAGTAATGTATGTGGAAATATGCAAGGAAATATAACGGTAGTTGTTTTTTTTCATTCGAATGATGCGAAATGAAATGAATGAAAATTAAATTATGCCGATATTGGTTTTTTGTCACGCATTTGTACGTAATAAGTGATTGTCTATGCTGCTATGCTTGAAATGTGCTCCTGAAATGTGCCTCGTGGCTGAAGAAAATTTGGTTGGAAAAATAGCGGTACACTGTTAGTTGTTCGAGCACACAATCGACGTTACTACGGCGTTTGTAAATGGTCAGCTGCTTTCAGTTGTTGTATGAGCTGGACTTATATGGATGTAGGTGTAAGTCCATATACAAAATACGCCATAATATACCAAAAAAAAAAAAATCCAGCAACATCGAGAAATAAAAATATTCGGATCTACGGCTACACTTTAACATACAGCAGCGATATTTGAGGTGGAACGAGCAAATAATCATGCACAGTCCTTACAATATCTTGTAATATCCTCTTAAAGCATGACACGTGGCCATATTTGAATCACCATTTTTGTTGTAGGTTTCAACAATTTTAACGCGTTGTCTGGTTGTTAAGCGATCGATTTTCATGAATTCCTGGCTTTTAACTAAAACAAAACATGTTTGGTTTGTCAGTTAAGTCTAAGAAATTTCAAAATACAGTCCTGCACTTTCGAAACCACTAAATGGATAAACCTATATAAGTTTATCATCTTGGAGCATCCAATGAGTGAAAATGAAAGCTTTTGGTTAAGTTTATTTATAGCGTTGCACGAAATATATGGCGACATTGTTCGTTATCCTTAAGTGCCAAAACGTTCTAAAACCACAACTGGTTTCACCTGGTGTCTGCAATTGTGGCTAAACAGCAAAAGAAAAAAAGAAAGGATTGGCAAGTTTTTGTTGATGTGGGATATAATCGTGGCGAATACAGCAAGAAGTGGAAGAAAAATAATTTTTGCAACGTATTGTAGCGATGATATTCAAATCTTTCATGTTCCATCAGTGGATTGTTGAATAAAAGTCACATATTTTCAATTGCTTCAGAACATGCTGCGATTATCGGTCTATTCCTTTCACCTGACAGTTATAATTGGAAATTTTGCCACAATATTTACAATCCAGAATACTTTTAGGTCGGCGCATGTTCAAGGTTCGTAAAATACAGCTTACGACACCAAACCAACCTTGTCATATAAAAAAGTACGTAAATATGCTAAGAATTTTCCGAAATGTAAACATAATATTTATACAGAAGAAATTGTTTTTTAATAATATTTTATTTTATATTATATATTTAACCTTAACCGATAATCTCATATTTTCTTAATACAAAAACTTCAAACTTTCAGCAAAATAATTTATATTATTAAATTTATTGATATGCTATAATACCGCGTCATTGTTTTAATTTTCCAAAAAATTCTAATGTAAATCACTCACACAGATTTTCGTAAAATTTTTGTTCACAATACCCCACTGCATACTTTTACACCACTTCGATTTTTAAACACTTTTTTCACAAGATATGGATCAACCATATCCCTAAATCTAGAATTTGACAAAGAAAATACGCGAAAATCGATTTTTATATTGAATAAATAATTCGCTTGGAATTTTGAAAATTTTTAACAAATTTGACATCAGTTGTACGTGTAATTCATATTATATGACATCAAAAGTTCGATTTGCTAGCTATATTTGTTTAAAAATAATAAAATAATTAATTTCATAATTTTTTTTAAATATTTTCTGAAACATTTAGTACGTATTTAATTCAAAAAAAATTTTTTTTTAATAATACAATGTAGATATTTATAATTGCATAGTAAAAATATTAAACTGTTTTATGGATAAAATCATACAAACTTATTTTAAATTCTTTGGCATCTTACATACTTGAAACAACTTCGTCATGAAATATATATATATATATATATATATATATATATATATATATATATATATATATATATATTTACTTATTTATATATATATATATATTGCTTTTGTCATAACCTTCTATTCTATAAACCTTGATGAAATATTAAGATAAACAATTATAGAATTTATATATCAAACAGGAGATATATCAAATAGAAAATATGTATGTATATCAAGATTTCTTCTTTATTCCTTATGAATTTTGAATGACATGTGGCTTAGTATGTAAAATATTTATGGTAGAACTTCAAAAGCCGGTTAAATTTTGCTTATAGCTGCAGTTTCAAGATGCTTCTAATTTATATATAGATTCCTCTTCATATGTTATATGTATGCACATAGATTTTTCACAGTTCATTTCAAACAGTATAAAGCTTTAATGGAGCGCTACTCACTTTATTAAGCCTGTGATTCACAATTATTTTCATTTTTCACCTGAAAAAAAAAATTTCACTTTTCCGCCGCGACTTCACATGCCACAGGCAAATTCTTATCGCAGTTTTACATTTTTCATGGAAACGAATAAGTACATTTGAATCTCAGATATGCCCTCAAGTTTTCGTGAGATATTCAAATTTACACCAATATGAATATATGAATATGAATATGAAAAAAATACAATAAAAAAGGTGAATCCAACATCAGATACTCTGATATATTATCAGTTGTTACTTTGCATATTATTTACATATATTACATAGTTTTAGGATTTTTTATAATAAAGGTTAAAAGATATTTTACAGGGCTCCTATGCAACACTTTTGACAAGTGTTTGAAGCTTAGATATGATCGCTATTATAAATAATAAATATTCGGCTTACGGCGATAGATAGTCTAAACATATAGACAAACCTTAGCGAGTTTATAAATCTTGATGAAATATTAGTTTACGAAACCATAATTAATAATAATATCAATTTTGTTCAGATCGGTCAAGTTCTGAAAAATGGTCCAACGAAAATCTTCAAAAGATAAAGATATAGAGCAATGAAAATAATTCTACTTCACAGCCATAGTGATTCTGGTTCTATAAAACAAGAATTTAATGATTTAATTCAATTCCAAAGTACATACATGTGTATAAACACTTGCTGGTTGTCTCCTTAAGGAGTCATGTATAAAAGATTATGCTGCATGAGACCAAAATTATGTAAATACTATAGCCCTTCCTGTTGTGTCTATAATTTGAACAACATTACTGTTTTCTTAGCAGTTCGAAGCTTTTGGACATTTATACATTGCTGTCATATTGTATCTAGCTCTTCCCTGCATTTGCTGCACTTGTTATCCTCAAGGAGGTCAATTTTAATGCATGCAAGCATCCTAGAGTTTGGCCTCTTAGTTGTTAACAGAAACCTAGTAAGCTTTGCGTTATATCTTTTGAACATAATTTTCGCTATTTTGCAGCATTTTGTGTATATTTTACTTCCCTGAAACAAAAATTTGATGGTTTCGTAAGCTCTAAGTCCAAGGTATTTGGATTGCCTCCCACTATGAGGTTTCATGTAGAGATGGTCAGACAAAATTCTAATTTTTCGCTCAAATTTTAAATTATTAATCTCCGAGTTTTCAAGTAAATGCCAGTTACCCTTACAAAATATGTCTGAATAACTTCGTCCATTCACCTACAATATATTCCGACGATGTACTTCTCTATATAAAGTCAATCAGGGCAATTCTACATTTCGATTACGGTTCCGTTCTCCGTTCCGTCACAATCGTAATTAGGTATTCTCAGTTACGATCCAATCGAAAGAAGAATAGAAGAGCGAATATATTTTCGAAATCAGCTGGTTTAATGTGAATGTGTGAAATTGAAACAAAACAAAGCAAATAACTGCAAGCTATTTTTGGATAATTACAATAAAAAAAATTTAAAAAAAAATTGAAAATTGAAAAAGAAATTGCCATTTTATATAATAAATTTACTTATTTAGATACAAAAATTTTTTAGACTTAATAAAGATGCTTTCAAGTATGTCGTGGATATTTTTGCGGAAGAAACTCAATCAAGTACTTTGACTTGGTTTACTTCACCTAATCGAGTAGTAGCTGGCGTTTTTTACGGAAGGCAGAGGAATTTATCAATATAGAGTTGGTGCAGACTATAACGTAGGAATAAGTCGGTCAACAGTGTCAATGCCATTGTACAACTTTCTCGAAATCATGGAGTCTTTTACTGGTGAATCAACTGTATTTCGTCAACGTCACAAAAATAAAAAAAGACATCGTTATAACTTTTGCAATTATCAAAATCATGTTTTATTTACGTTTTTGTTAAAATTATGTTATTTAAGTATACGAAAATATGTAATCAAACTATCCTCCGCAAATTAAATTGCAACGTACAAAAACGTAACTATGATCGAAATGTAGAATGCATAGAATTGGAAGAATCAAATACCAAATCCGCCGAACAGAAAAAATTTCAATTTAAGTCGAAATGCTGAATAGGGTTGACTAAAAAAGTCTTGCATATATGATCCCGATCAAATACCTTCTTACGAACCCTTGACTCATTTATTAAATTTATCACTTAAAGAGAACATTTTTCAATCCGTATGGAAAACATCTTTCGTTATACTCCTTAATATAAATAGAAGCAGATCTTTGTCAAAAAATTAAAGAGGTATAGCTAAGTTATTTGCAATTAAAAAATTATTTGAATTACTCATCACTGATCGCTTCACTCGTTCAATCTCATCTATTATATCACATTGCCAATGTGGCTTTGTTAAAAGAAAATCTACAACTACCAATTTACTTGAGTTCACTTCTTATACCATCAATGCGTTCAAAGAAATCCGCGGTTTTGATATATATTCCGACTTCAGCAAACCCTTTGATAAAGTGTGTTATGAAAGGAAGAAAGAATTTATTGGGGTTTTCACCAAAATTTGTACAATGTGTTTCCTCATACCTGTATGATCGAACTCGAAGAGTGGTGCTCCATGAAGCTTTCACTATTTATAAACGTTATATCTTCTCAGATAATATTTTCAAAAGTTTTAATGTATGCGGATAATAAATTTTTTTATAAATATTGCAATTCGGCAAATGAAGGTATCTTACTGCAAACATACATAAATAGTATGATTGAATGGTGTTCAATAAATCGGATGCCCCAAGATCTTAAAAAATATAAATTTATGTGTTTCTCCCGAAGAGCCATATAGACAGCTACTTACACAAGAGGTAACCTTAATTTGGAACAAGTTCACTGTTTCATTGACTTGGGTATCACTAAGGACCCTAAACTGAACTTCACACATCATATTGGTTTGATAGTAAAAAAGATCAAACGTATATTAACGTTTGTATAACGGTGGTGGAATTCAAGGATACTTATTTTACTAAAGCTTTGTATAAGTTATTTCAAGGCAGTCGCAAAGGGATTTTGGTTTTTTTTTTTGATCTCTTTGTTTAATATGACAATTTTTTGATCTTCTTGGATAGTTTTCCACTTTGGGACTGCCGCCGAATAAAACACTTTATTTTTTTGACAATTTTAGGCACTTTTATTCATTTAAATCATTATTAACTAATTACACTGCTTCCTTGACTTTAAAACTATGCGCGCTTAATTACTTTTTTAGCGACGACCCTTACAGGTACATCGAGCGCACGATTTTACTTCGGCTAACTCGAAGCGTCGGCGTGAAGAAAAAGTATTTAAGCGAAGTGTTGGATCATCACAGCAGCAGTTGATTGATTAGTGCAGGCGGTCAGCCACCGCCGCATTCCAATAAAATGCAATGTCTGCTTACAACAACCACTGATGAATATTTATGTAAGTATGTCTGTTTGTTATTGGGATAACACACAGGCATACATACAATATTTACACTTAATGCTGGTATACTTCTACTGCTGTGTTAATTTATACAACATTAGTAAGACCTATTTTGGAATACGGTTCGGTAATTTGGTATAAGATAGAATCTATTAACTTCCCACCTCTTTTTAGTCGTCACGAAATACTTGGTGTAATTTTCATTAATAAAATAATAACAGGCTCAATTTATTCCTTATTCTCTCTTAATGTTCAATTTAGAATGTCGAGACATTTTTGTTTGCTTGTTTCTACAAACTTGTAAAACGAATTTTGAATTTCAGCAGCCTTTGCATTGTTCGTGTCTTGATTTCAACTCTCATTTCATAATAATTGACATATCTAACTCTGTTAAGAAAACAATTTTGTCGACTCTCAACTAATCATTAAATAACATTTTATATTTGAATTAATTTACTTTTAAAAACCCGTTGATGAACTTTTGCTCTGTAGGTGAACTTTTTTAGTTCTCGACACTAATCAAACTCTTGCTCTTCGTAACCCAGTATTAATGAAAAACAAAAATAGTTTCCGTACGTCATGCGAACTGCGCCCCTCGTATAATAAGTCGAAGGGTGGGTAAACCGTTGGGAATTATATATTTCATTATACATTATATATTTCAGGATCTGGCAACCCTAGTGTTGCAGTCTGGTAACTGACAACTTTATCGTTAAGTAAGACATTTTTAATGTTATACAGACTCAGATATTTTTGACATACGAGCTCTATTTGTGTTGTTTACAGTAGTTTAAAATATTCAGCTTTGGCGATGAAGCTCCATTAAGGACCACTGTATGGTATGATGAATTCAACCTAGGTCGTAGATCACTTTAAGACAAATTTAAGAGTTGTGCTGTGCACAAACTGAAATGGTAAGATCGTCAAGCGACCTCTTGTGAGATTGAGACAACTATAATTGTTAGTGATTTGATTGTAAACAAAATTTGTTTACGTTGGATGCCATATAATTTGTCAATCGTTAAAAATCATAACGATTAGTCGAGAGAAATGTTAAGAAAATACGATAGCGATGCTTAGAAACACGTATATGATATCGTAACAGATTATGATTCGTGGATTTGTGCATATGAGCCGGAGATAAACATCAGTCGACTATATAGGTGTTTCAAGAATAGCCAAATTCAACGAAAGTTGTTCACGCACGAAATGACAAATGGTTGTCTGTTTTTTGGAAAAACTTGTCATGTCGGAACCGTACCTCTAAAGCAATGCAGAACAGTAAATTATGAATGGTACACAACCATTTGTTAGCCAGTTGTATTTTAACACTATTTAGACCAAGATTTTGTGTATACCTATTTCAACCAAAAGGTGTCTTTTGACACCTTAGCCAATTATCAATGAAAACCCTTTAAAAGTTACTCTTTTTATTTTTTTTTTAATCGAAAATAATATTTATTCTTATTTATGAGCTTAACTTTCGTTCAGTATTCGGGTATGGAAAATTAATAAAAAAAAATAATTATGTTATAAAAACGATGTAACAAAAAATTTTCCTTATTAAATACAAAACTTTTTACAGATGAATAGTTGGTCCTTTAAGCACTTGCAACACGAGTATTTTTTACACTGAGAACAAATTGTAGTGGCTCTATTACCGGAACAATACTTTACTTGGCACTTTTTCCCCCTTTTTGGAAAGGAACCGATTTTACATGAGGATGCTGACGAAATTGCCCTATTTGTTGTACTCTTATAGCATTCTTTGTATGCTGTTGATAGTTCCTCTCCTAACTGGAATAAGAAATCTCCCCGTGAAATATTTTCACTTGTCGTTTCTTTGTAAAGAATCCATGCGTTTATACCGATCAAATCAAGGGTATTGAAAAACACGTCCATAGGCCATCTACGGTACTTACATTTCACGCTATATTTTCTTGCCATCTGGTCAGTCATATCGACCCCACCTTTTGTGCTGTTGTAAAATTTAATTGTTTCAGGAAGACGCTTATTGTTGTTTTCGACTTTTACAGATTTATGCAATGAACTTAATAAAAGTACTTTTTTGTTCGGTTTACTTTTATAAACGGTTAGAGTCAAGTTATTTGTTGCGTAAATTTGCACTGAAAAGCGTGCCAAGTTGGACCTGATATACCTTTGAAAATATTATGAAGGGGTGGTCTGCCAGGAGAGGAACCTGTGTCAATCTTTTTCCATATTGTCCTATCCAATGCGATTTCTTCCCCTTCGTCTTCAGAATCTGATATCAACCTCATTCTCTTTCGCCTTTTATTTGCAATCGAAATTTCCTCTTCTTCGGTATTTGAAGATTCATTTTCATATTCGCTACCGATTTCATGAATGAAAATGTTGGAAAATTCATCAAGCTCTTCTTCTCTTTCAGATTGCGAGTCTTCATCTATTTCAGAGCATTCTTCATCTATACTATTCACTTCTTGCAATATCTCATTTATGCTTCCTGTTTTGGGCATCCTTTGCGTTAGAAAAAAAAAATAAAAAATGTAGAAAATTGAAGGAAAATTACAAACACGTTTTGTATTTCCATACCTAATAACAAAATTTAGTCGAAGTAAATACTCCAAAACTTGCGTGTTCAACTATTTTTATGACCAATCACTACAATGACCAATAGTAAAATGCAAACAAAACTGTCTGCAAACAACAACCAAACATAAAAATAATATCGGGGATTTACCTTTTTCTACTATAATATAAGGAGAGATGCCATAACGCTTATTAGAATTCAAATAGTATTATCAAATGGTTATGAAAAAAGAGTTCATGTATGACAAGTGTAGTAAAGTCTTTAAGGTGTCAAAAGACACCCCATAGTAGAAATAGGTATACCATGTACGTATCTTGAGTTTTAGGATGAGTACGACGATAATGATGCCACAAAATTAATTTAACAACTATTATATGAATTGTCAAAAAGTAAAATTAGAAAAAATTATTCAACTTAGAAAATAATTTCAAGTCAAAGTTTTAAAAGGTGTCTTTTGACACCTTGTGTGTTAAGAAATCAGGAAAACCAACCGCAGAAGACGGATCACTTTCCATCACGGCAATGCGAGCTGAAAACAACACCAATTTTTGAGCACTCAAAACATCGATTGGAAGAGTCATTCACCATTTAGTGCTGAATGACATGATATATAAACTGAGAGGTCAACGTTTTTCGACAGCTGAAGAGTCGGTTGATGCGTTCATAACTCATATTTAAGAGATACCTCAATCAGAGTGACAAAAATGCTTCGACAATTCTTACAAACGCATGCAAATTCATGTGTATAGATCTTAATGGAGAATATTTTGAAAACAGTGAAAGGATTTCCGATATCGTACTGTACAATTTCCTCGCCATTACCCTTTTGATGTCCGAATATGTTATAAATGAGCTTGGTGATATCCGAAGAGTTGATATTATGATTTTTTGATAGTAGGCTGGAGGAAGCAGTTCCAAGAGGTAGAAAGACCGAGTGGAGTGGGAATTCACTCTTTACGGAGTTTCCTTAGCCTTAGTCGGGCTGAGAACCAGTCCTACATCCCTATATTTCTTTGAAGTTGTTTGTACTTACGTTCAGAGAATAATGTTTTTCCATATGCGCACAGCATTTCCCTTATAGCTTTGTATAGTGTAAGCTTACAATAACGACTACCATTTTGTAAAACATTATCAGCTTAAAAGTAAGTCATTCTCCTATTCCTACGGTTTTTAAGTAGTTCATGACCAGTACACTTACTATCAGTGTGGATAAGCTATATGCTTATGTGTGTATATAGATCTATCTAGTTATGTGCACAAATTTAAGAGGGAAACCTCAAAGAGTTCTTGGCTTCACTGCTCACACTGGTTTATCGACTCTTCAAAGACGTAGAGCTCATGTACAAACACCACTTAGAGAGAAGCTTTTATATATATATCATTCTAGTTGGCATTATTGTTAGTATTCTTCCCAGTGTTAAGTAGGATACACATGGGGTATTTGGGAAATTATATTTCAATTATAATTGATAACATGTATATAAATCTAAAACAAGTGTTAGCAGCAGATATTAAATCTAAACCTAAAAGCTAAGCATTTTTGGCGATTGCAAGCCACCGAAAGCAGTTCCTCTCCCAGAGTCCCTCGTAGCAGTTTCCGATTTCCGTTGTGTAGCTGTCATACGCAATTGATAAGTTGATGGGTCGTTTGCGGTTTATTAGTGTTGTAATTTGAACTTAATGTCGATAGGTCACGATAAATCATGATATCGATTGAATTGTGGTAAGGAATGTATGTACATATGTATGTTTGGCTTTTAATGCTTAATGGGAAGAATTAAGAATTTTACTTTATGCACTATAAAGACTTTACTCAAAATCATTACAATGGTGTGATAATTATTAAAAAATGACGGAAAAAGGGGATGTAAGAATTTCTTGTAATCTGTTAACGGCAAAAAAAAAAGTTGCCAATTACTTAATTTAAATTAAAAATTGAGTAGTTCTTCTTTTTAATAATCTACGTTAACATCTTTGAATATTAACATCTGTATTGAACTCTAATAGCCGAACTAGTCATTTGTACTCCTCCCAACCGCACTACCCGTCTGATAAGGATATGTTGATAGCAAAAGTTTATATGAATCTGTCCCCATGTAGTGCAGACGGTGGTACAATCACCCTAATTTATTGTTATTGAAAATTTATGAAGTGTTTTTGTAGCAAAAAAAAAAAAATCACATAAGTAATAAACAAGACCCAAAACCATCTATGAAGATGGATTGGGAGAAAACATCAATCGAATACATTAAAAAACTTTTAGGCTCCATAAAATTTCGGATTAAAACAATTTTAAAACAAAAAGGTTATGCTATAAAATATTAATTTACCTAAAACTTGATTTAACTATCATCAGAACTCATGTACAAACTTAAAAATTTACAGTTTAGTTAATCACACGAAATAAGCTGTCACGTGGTTTCAGTTAGTATTTTATTTTTGTTGTATGCAAAACTTAAGCAAGAACAATTTTGGAGGGAATAAAATACATATATAACAATATATGACATTTTTTGTTTGTGGTTGTGAGCCACTGCACATATCTATAATGTACAAATATATATATATGACATAAGGGTTGTGGTTATGAGCCACTGCACATATCTATAATGTATATATATATATATATGACATATAGTGAACTGTCTTACCTAACTAACCTAAATAAATGAAAATTTTACAAATTAAAAATTATGAACTGGGAGCTAAGATGCGAAATAGATTTTGTCTGTTCTTGAATACCAAACGAATACGAGTTTAATTCGAGATCCACTCAAAAACCCTTACGAGCGATTCGGCATTGTGAGAGACGGAAAGAGGTTTTATATTTTTGTGAATTCATAGTCCCATTTTTTAATGGTATAATTGATTACAGTTTTAACCTCCCTCCGAATGGCGGGAAGATTTTAATGCAAAGCTTTTATTTTTAAGCAAGAAAAACGCATGGAGATAGGAACATTCCCTGCCAAGGTGCGCCCACTGTTGGAAAAAAGTGTTTTTTATACATTTCATGTACATGAAATGATATTATAACTTTGGTCCGAAGTATGTATGTACCAGAAGCATAAGAGATAGACCCACTGCAATTTATACCGATCGCGTCAGAATGACGAACTGAGTTGAATTCACAATATCTGTGTCTCCGTCCGTCCGGTCGTTTGAATGTTTTAGTGTTTCACATATAATGTCAAGTCTCACACTTTATAATAAAACACGAATTTCATGAAAAAATTAAAATTTAAATGCATTTTATTTACGTTTATTTTGGACACCGAAAAAGTGTTAACCCGTTACATGCATGCATTTGTGTTAGTAGCTGGGACTTACGATGCTATTTGGCAACAGCAAATCACTTCGATGCATGTACTTCATATAACAATAGATTCAATATAGAAAAGTTTTGAGATAAAGTCAGGATTAGCTTTTATGTGCTGGATCATCTGGACGAGCGGAGCGCTATGTTACTTGCTCAAGTGCACCTACGGATGTGGTTGGCTTACATAACTTTTAAAAGCGACGAGTGCTGAAGCCATTCACTCTTCGGAACTACGTCACAACCAGACGACGAAGGCAACAAGACACTTTTACTTATTATCACATTCAATGAGGGAGCGCGAACTCCGATAATAAAGGTGAGTCACTTTTTAAATATTTTCTAACTATTCTATTATGCATACACAATGAAAACAAGAAATAACCTTAGTAGTTAAATACTAGTATGTAAAAGGATGAAATCATACCAGCACGTTGTTTGTATAGCAGTTCACCACGCCATCCGTATGTTGTTACTATTTTTAGTACGCCACGGCTGACTTTCATTTTCTAATAAACTCAGTTTCAGCCTCGTGAATTTTCGCAAACTACTTTTTGTCGCATATTGGGCAGTATCTCAGCCATAATTTGACGAATCTTGGTTTTCAAGCGCTCAAGACTTGAAGGTTTATTCAATTGACATCGCCAAGTTGAGAAGTTACGCGGTCGGGAGGTTTCTCTCGCAATAAAGCCATATTCGCTCGTTTTGTGTGGCATGTGCACCATCTTGTTGGGAAAACATATTGTCCAAGTCATTTCTTCAATTACAGGCCAGAAAAAAGTCGGTTATCATACGACCAAACCCGCAACAGGCAGTATTTCTTTTGGGTACAATGGCTTCTCTTTAACTATGTGATGGTTCTCGGAGCCCCAAATGCAACAATTTTGCTTATTTACGTATCGCGATCCACTGCTTGTTGTCGACGTAGCTACATCGCGGTGAATGGTCAGGTGGCTTCAGTTGTTGTGTAAGCTGGGCTTTATATGGATGAAAATGTAAGTCCATAATGGTCCGAAAGAAAGTCCCAGCTCTTGAGAACGTCAAGAAATATACACGTTTGGGTCTTCGGCTACACTTTCACTTACCGCAGCGATATTTGAGGTGGAATGAGCAAAACGATGACACAAAGGCTTTACAATATCTGTAATTTTACCAACTGCTTGAGTAGTGGGACGATTTTGTGCTCCATAATCTCCTCTTATAATACGAAACGTTTCCACCTTTCAATCACTATTTATGTAGTAGGTTTGAACACTCTTAACGTGTTGTGCGGTTATTAAGCGATCCAGTTTCATAAATGGCTGACTTTAAACTAAAAAATATGTTTGGCTTGACAGCTAAGTTTGACAAATGTCAAAACAAAGGACAGTTTTTTCGAAACCACTAAATGGATAACCCTTTAGATAAGTATATGCAGCAGCAAAAGGAATTTATATGTAGTATATATACTAGTGGCCTAGATACATCGAACAATGCGAACAGCTCGATGCTCGCCCAACACTCGCCCACTACCAAACTGTTTAGAAGAACAAAAGTTTTTTGTTTGCCAAAATTTCTTTGGCTTTTCAATTATTTTTACACTTTGCATAAATAAATCTAAAATTATTTTAAAAAAAGTTCTGAAAAAAGTCGAAGTTTTTGTCAAAATCCCCGAGAACCAACCAGCACAGCTCAAATACTCCAACTGCTCGAAAATGCTCCATCAAAATCTTTTATTATTAGTTTTGAAACGAACAAACTTTTTAAATGTTTTTTTTATTGAAAAATATGAGTATAAACAAAAACAAAATTGTATGAACTTTGGTATTCATGAAGTGAACTGAATATATATTTGCCTAGTAAAATAAAGTATTTTATAATTTCAGTTAAACATATCAAAAAATGAATTTGGCTGTAAAAGTCACATTAAGATTTATATCAGCTTAAAATCATGTCATTTACATGTGTACATTTTACATACATATATATGTAGATATGTAAACACACAAACCGCACACCACTTTTTAAATAAGCATAACTCAATAATTTTCATTATTGAACATTCATGTCAGATTTGTTCATTGCTGCACCGTCTACCAATTCGACAATTTACTTCATTTTTATACTCACTTATGCCCATAGTTCAATAATTCTGTGTCTGCTCCACAAACAGCTTACCAAAATATTTTTTCATTTATTAATTCCTTATCTTGATGTTTTTTTTAACATTTAAATCACTTGGAAAATCCCAATGCCGGACCAATTGAGTGGTTGTTTATAACAATAAATTATATATATATATATATATATATATATATATTTGGCGTTTTGTTACCACTGAGGCGGTTTTTAGCAGAAGCTCTTATTTCATGTCAAAAATACACTCTGAAACCTTGACCTTCGCTGGCGAGGGGCCACCACATTTAGAAAAATAAATTTTCTATAAGTTTGGATGTTGCTTCAAATCAGGCCTTCCGAATTGTGGTACGCAATGCTAACCACTCGGCTATTGCGGCCTATGGATTACGATACCAAAAAAAGGTAGTTCCATTTCAATATGTTTTTTTAGCTATTAAATTTACATAAATTTTTCGAATTTTGCTTAATTTTTTGCGTTAACAATTAATTATTAAAAAATAAATTTTTAATTTCTGAAAGTAAAAAATTATAATATTTTATTATTAGCTTATAATTAAGAAATGTGGAACATACCACAAGATCTCCATCTCTTGAAAGTCTTTTTTATTGAATCTAATGGAAATAAAATTATTTTCGGATATCTTGACATTGTTCATGAAAAAAACATTGTGGCGAAAATGCGAAGCGAATGACAGATGAAAAAGAGAAGCGTGTTTAGAGCGTGGATCGAGATCATTCGTAAAGAGAAAGATTAGATATTCTAGGCGGTTGGTTGCGAGAAACCGGGTTGTATATAAGGGCGACACACGACTGCAGAATCAGTCAGTAAGTAATCAGTCGTAAGGTAAAGGCGTTGAAGATTACATTACAGTAAAGTAATACAAGCAGTACATTGTGAAAGTTGTATACAATTGATAGTAATTTAGTAAAGTGAATTGTAATTGAATTGTGAATTACTGAATAATAAAAGGACATTAAATAAAGTCTTTATAAATAAAGAAAATGCAAATGAAGTTGGCGATTTTTATTTAACAATCCAGAGATCGTACCCGAAGGATTTGGGAAATCATCGAGGTTGATTCAGCAAGATCGTAACAATTGGTGTCAGAAGTGGGATTTGCTGTTGTTGTGCAGTCCACAATTGAAGCGAGGATTGTCTACAACAGGAAATAAGGCAGAGCTGCAATCGCGACTGCGAGAAGCAATGGAAGTCGATGGCATCGATTTGAGTCAATACGAATTCCGCCGCGAGGATGAAGAGATATCCTTGAAGGATATCGACAAGGAAGAGGCTTTTGATTCTGCGAAGGAGTTGGAGCGGCCATCAAGTAAGTTTCAAGAAAAGGCTCCTAGCTCATCTACGGGTATTGACATGAAAATGTTGTTGGCTGCAATTTCACAAAAGTTGGATGCTCAGGATGACAAGATATCAGGAAAGATGGATACGGGCGCATCACACTCCATCATTCGAACTGACCTGATCGCAAAAGAAGTGAGGTCATTACCTGGACAATGTTAAAAAAGGCGACTGGTGAGGACACCCAAGTAGTGGGCGAAGTAACATATGAGGTCACCATAGGGAATATGACGGTGTTACACAGCTTTATAGTAAGGTAATCATAGGAGTGGACTTCTTGATGGATCAAGGTATCAAGATCGACTTGAATAACAAAATTATGGAGTATAAGAACATGGAAGTACCACTAAGCATTGGCTATGATTCCACATACAGCAGCAGACAAGTTATCTTAGAAGGCAGCGAACTGATTCCACCAAAGTCAGAAGCAGTAGTTTGGGCGAAAATTAATGGAGATTGTGGGACAAACAAATTGTGGGTTGTCGAATCAGTACAAAATTCTACACCGGAGCATCCCAATGGAAGTTTTAAATGACTTCAGATCACCAGTAAAAATTCCTGGAGGAACTGTATTAGGACAATGCCAAGAGGTGGAAGCCATCATCAACTGCAATGATTCATCTGAAATCGCCTCTATTGGCAGCAAGGACATGGAGGAAGATATAAATGCATGGATGCAAGGGTTGGAAGACAAGTACAAGCACAAGGCCAGCCACCTTATCGGCAAATACTCCAACATATTTGACAAAAATGGCAACAAACCAGGCATTACCAACGTAGTTAAACATTGCATTGATACTTGTGATGCAAGACCAATTCGTCAAGCTCCTCGAAGCGTTCCACTAACAAAACATGACGCCGTTGGCCAAATAATCAAGGAAATGAGCGAAAGCGATGTTATCGAACCATCGGCAAGTCCATGGAGCTCTCCGGTGGTACTCGTGAAGAAGAAAGATGGCTAGTTGCGATTCTGCGTGGACTACCGGAGATTAAACGATGTCAGAAAGAAAGACAGCTATCCTTTGCCCAGGATCGATGATACACTAGACTCGTTAACTGCACAGAATGGTTCTCAACGCTTGACCTTAAGATCGGGTATTGGCAAGTAGAAGTTAGTGAAGAAGATAAAGAGAAGACAGCCTTTAGTGTTGGCAACGGTCTATGGCAATTTAAGGTAACGCCATTTGGGTAATGCAACGCTCCTGCCACTTTTGAAAGACTAATGTGCTCAAAGGACTACACTGGAAGACTTGTTTGGTGTATCTTGATGACATCATCGTATTGAGAAAAAGCTTCGATGAACATCTGAGTAATATGGAAGAAGTTTTCCAGAGAATAGCTGGCGCTGCTCTTAAACTAAGTCATAAGAAGTACTCTTTATTCAAGAAGGAGGTGAATTACTTAGGTCATCAAGTAACAACGAAAGGCGTTTGTACTGCGAAGGAAAAAATAGAAGCAGTGAAGGATTGGCCGAGATCCAGGAATTTTCAGGAATTAAAAAGTTTTCTGCGGCTGTGTACTTACTATCGCCGCTTTGTTCCGAATTTCGCCAGCGTAGCTCATAGTCTCCATGACCTCACACGAAAAAATAGATATTTCGAGTAGAAAACTTAACAAGAGGGGACTTTCCAAGCTTTAAAAGAACGGCTATGTACTGCGCCTATGCTAGCGTATCCGGTTCCAGGTGCAACATTTATTCTGGACACAGATGCTAGTGGTTATGGCATAGGAGGGGTACTTTCGCAAGTGATTGATGGGCAGGAGAAGATAGTTGCCTGCTATTGCCGGTCTATTGGGAAACCAGAGCGGAACTACTGCGTAACGCGGAGAGAACTATTAGCGTTGGTGGATTGCATTAAACACTTCCACAAATATCTGTATGGTCAACATTTCCGCGTTAGAACGGATCATGCAGCGCTGAAGTGGCTACTACAGTTCAAGAATCCCGAAGGGCAGCTTGCACGGTGGATTGAGAGGCTGCAAAGTTATGACTTCACCATCGAGCACCGAAAGGGTAATACGCACGGAAATGCTGACGCTATGTCCCGTCGACCATGTAGTTTGGAATGTAAGCATTGCTCAAAAGCCGAGGGTAAGGAAGAGATAATAGACGTCCGTCTAATGACAGTTACATCAGCAGAAGAGTGGGAGGCAAGTCACTTAAGGAAATGTCAGCAAGAAGATCCGGACTTGGAATTAGTAATGCACGGATTGGAGGTGAACAGACGGCCAAGTAAAGAACAAATGCAGCGGAAAGTCCCATCGCGAAGGCATACTGGGCGCAATGGAACAGTTTAGAGCTGATATCTGGCTGTTTGCATAGAGTATGGGAAAGTGAAGATGGCATAATGGTCCTAGTGGAGGGCACCTCGGCATTAAGAAAATGCTGGAGAAGATCAAGCAGCGGTTCTATTGGGTTGGTTGTCGTCAATCAATTGCTGAGTGGGTTGCTAACTGCAAGGAGTGCATAGCAACTAAAGGGCCAAAATCACGAAGCCATTACAAATTGAAGGCCGGGTATGAGAAAGCGATGAACTCTGAAGGCTTCCGAAGTAGATATTTGGTGTTGCTGTGCAGTCCACAGTTGAAGAGAGGTCTGGCCCAAAACTTCAATGCTTTTGTAATGGTCCATATAAGGTAATCAAATGGCTAAATGACGCAGTGTATCGAATCCAGAATGTTGGGAGACCAGGAAGCAAGATGAAAGTGGTCCACCTAGAGAGGCTTGCTGCGTTTGGAACAGCGAATGTGTCTGATCGGGACGGTCAGACTTAGGTGAAGGGCAGTGTGGCGAAAATGCGAGGCGAATGACAGATGAAAGAGAGAAGCCGATAGCTGCCATGTTTTAGAGCGTGGATCGAGAACATTCGTAAAGAGAAAGATTAGATTATTCTAGGCGGTTGGTTGCGAGCAACCGGTTTGTATATAAGGGCGACACCCGAATGCAGAATCAGTCAGTAAGTAATCAGTCGTAAAGTAAACGCGTTGGAGATAACTTTACAGTAAAGTAATAAAAGCAGTACATTGTGAAAGTTGTATACAATTGATAGTAATTTAGTAAAGTGAATTGTAATTGAATTGTGAATTACTGAAAGGATATTAAATAAAGTCTTCGTAAATAAAGAGACTGCAAATTAAGTTGGCGATTTTTGTTTAACAATCCAGAGATCGTACCCGAAGGATTTGGGAAGTCATCGAGGTTGATTCAGCAAGATGCATGAAAGTGTCAAATATATTTGGGTGAAATTACGTTCCTCTTTTGTATCATGCCTATTGATATTATATACCATCCCATAAGCGAATATTTTAGATGCTCAAAACCATTTTTTTCTCCTTTTCTAAATATTAAAAAACCAGAAACTTTTGAAAATATATGCACGTTAGGGCAGCTGACATTAATTTTGATTTTAAATAAATTTGTAATAATTATTGTTCAAAGTTATGAAGGTCAATTTGAAAGGAGTTTTAAATTTTTCATATCTATTATTCTAATTCAGGTGAAATGCTGGATACAAATTGGAGGATTTCCTGGATAGCAATTTCTATTCGTGTGACAATCGAGCGTTCCAATTACGTAAATTTATAATGAGTTTCAGCATCTATCTTCGCAGCAACACCTTCACTGGATTCCACGTGCTTGGCTTTGAATTCTTTAACTTATGTTCGCGTTGATTTCGTTTAAATTAAATTTTAATAGACTACCACACGCGTTGACGATCAGGAACCAAAAGGAAGGTTTTTCAGAACAATGCCAATGCGGAAGCCTAGATTGACATTTTCTCTTGAAGTATAAACAGCTGATTAGTACTTTTAGCTTGAGTACTAACTTCTGTTCACACCCATGGTTGTATTCGATGTCTTACCATATTTAAAACATGATAAATTTAAGTTACATGAAAGTAAATCAAACAATTTAATAATCGCGCTCACAGTATTTACTTTTATTTATAATTAAATTTAATTTTCAAAACTATAGAAAATACATTCTTCTAATTGCGGCCGCTCCTCAGCAGGGAATGTCAAAACCTCCGAGTGTATTTTTGACATGAAATAAAAGCTCCTCATAGAAATCCATCTGTTCGCAGGAGGCTTAGAATAAACTCTTGGCCCCTCCATTTGTTGGTAAAAACATTAAGACGTAAAACAATAAATTGGAGAATACTCTCGGCCGAAAACCACTTCAGCGATTCAAAGCACCATATATATATGTATATATACTGAAGGTATGGTTCGCATTCAAACTTATGATAATGAACATGCCTTGAAGAGGACGTATTAACAGGTAGTCGTCATGACATAGAAATTTACACATGTATGTACTTCTATATGTATGTATTTGATAAGTTTCATAAGGTCCATCCAGTTAGTCTCCTCAGCACAAATAAGTTGATCCCTAATACGCAACGTACATTTGCTCTATACATATATATATATACATATGCGAATATTCAGATTTTATGACATTTTTGTTTATTTTTCTCTAAACATTTTTGTTGGTTTTATGTTGATTTATTATTTGTTATATATGTAAATGAGTTTATCTACATATACATTTTCACATAGGTTATATTTCTATAAAAATGTCAAAATTCCTGAGATTGGCCAATTGCGATTTTTCAGCAATCAATTTTCATTAAAATCGAATTTACACATGGAAAAAACTTTACACTTTTTAATTAAAATTGGCTATATACAAATCGCTAAGTCAGAGTGAGGAGTCCGCTTTATGTTTTTACAATGCACTTGTACAATAGTTGACGCAGAAAATATACTAACTCAAAAAAAAAAAAAAAAAAAAAATAGCAAAAATATTTATTTACGCATATAGATCGTGTCGTTTATGTTTATATTTGCATTCTTAAGCTCTCCTGTATATGTTAAATTGTTTTCGTTTTACAACCGCTATTACGCATCCGCGAAACATATGAGATAAAAATCGCTTCATCGCAATCGAATTTTTCCCTGATATTGTAAAACTATTGAAATGCATAATTTTTAGTTTGCCATTAATTCACCTTACAAAAAAAAAAAAATCGTGGATTCACAACTTTGGCATTTCATGAAAATATACTTTTCTTTTTAAGAGAATTTTATTTATATGAATTTATAATAATCTATATTTCAATTCATTTATCAGTGGAAAATATTATTTTAATTTTATTTTAATTTATTCATTTTGTAAACACAGAAATATTTTGATGTGTACAACCCAAATGGCTGATTTTACAATAACTATTCCTCGTCACAACCGCAATAGACGGAAGGTTAGCAATGTGTACCGTCATTCGAAGAATAAAATCCTGGCTCGACCAAGATCCAAAATTAAAGAAAATTATCCTTCTAATTGCGGTCACTCCTCGGCATGGAATGTCAAGCCCTCCGATTCTCAGGCTTACCAGATATGCACGCAAAATTTAATAAAAATCAGTTCAGCCGTTTTGGAGGCATTTGGTGACAAACAACGTGAGGCGAGAATTTTATATATTGGATATATTCTCCATCGAAAGCGCGCCGTTGTTACAAATCAAAATTTTGATTGTGGACGTTTGTGTTTTCCCATTCGTTCCTGTCTAGTCTTCTCGTAGAAAAGAGATAGTCAAAGCAGAAGTTGGAGGTGGTTTAGTCCAGATCCTCCGGGAGCTATGACCTATGAAGCTCCAGACCTCTGAGCTATCTCTAGTTTGCCCTTGAAAGTAATTTTTCGAGTGCCGGCCAGCATACGGTGGCATTGTGGAATATGATGGATTAAATGGATTATTGATTATAAAAATTTAGTTTCAGGCCCAAGTGCTTGCCAATGTCCGCCTTGTGCCGTAAAGCACTATTATTGTCTTCCTCGACCTTTCTGTTGTGTTTCTGCTCGAGTTGAGTTGAGTTTGCTATTTAAGAATATCCAGAGATATTTGACATGACTGGTTTCCTTGCCATTTAGTAGGGGGGTTAAAATGAACTTTATGAGGTTCAGAAAAAAAAATCTTCAAAAGGAAGGATAAGAGAATGTTAGTACAATCTGACAAGGAATATAGATTTTTACTCCGTAACCATCTAATTATAAAAGTAACATAATATGCTCTAAATAATCGGGCAATTAACAAACCAAAATCAAATAGATTTGGTGAATATGTGTGTTACCTACATACATATGTATGTAAAATAAAGGATCGTGGTTACCCAAATGCGGCTTCAAACTCAACTCTTCTCCAACGACGATTTTATTCACTTAACTTTGAATATTTGATGAATGAATCCACCCAAGGCGATTGAATTCGAGTGATATGCACATTTACTTCAGTATATGACGAGCATCAATCGCAAATATTCCGTCACCGTAAAAAAGACATCGTAAAAAGTACTGGCTTATCAAAAAGTCAGTTCTAAAACCTTGTATATATGTATATATTATGTAAATATATGCATGCATGCATGTATGTATGTTAGTTAAGTGGAATATTTGGGACCCATCTGCAGCATGCATTCAAAGGCTCAGGTGTAATCTAAATAAATACACAAAAAAGCGTTAAAAATTGTTTAATGAATGCAAGGAATACACTTTAAAGTGATTTTGTGTTTGTTTCTATCTATGCATACAAACAAGTGTATTTGTTTTTCTATTTTATTTTCATCTTAAGTTCCTTTTTTTGTGAAAAACGTTACACACAAAAAAAATACATAAATAAATAATAATAAAAATATGACGCGAAATGCAAAGTAATTTTGCGCTGTCATAAACATTTGTTTGCTATTACATACATATGTACATATTTATGTATGTTACAAAGCCAATTTGAATTTTTCAGCATGCAACTGAACTCTTAAATATGAATGAATTAGTTTCCATTTCTCGTCCGGTTTTGTATTCTGATTTGGTTTCAATAAAAATAAAAATACAATATATCTACAATAAGGTACATGATGATCATAAAATTTCTATCACTAAATATCACAATAACACAAAAATATGTAGATATAATTTTCATTTGTTTTACATATTCTTACTTAAAGCGCTACTGAGTTTTTTTAAGGACATTGAAATCTGCTATAGATCAGTTCATCATAACAGTATGGAAAACTTCTTACAACTTTTCTAATCTCTAGGATAATGGCATCTCAACTCTTCTACCCACGACCCCATAATATTTATAATATTTACATAATATATGATGTTAATTTCCGGTGCCGCATAACGCCAGACTCTTCGCAATATTGAACGGAACACCATATTGTAGTAAACGATATTTATAGCGATCCCTGAAAGCAAATTCTTTGTAACAACAACAAGTCCTTTTGCTACGTCATAATTGGGCCAAACCTTATCCTTTATCTTACAGTTGAATATTGATTCCACCTGTTTAGCGTAATTTAGAAAATTTTTTAGTCAAACTCTTTTCTGATCGTTCTTAATGGTCATGGTCTGACTTGCATTCGAAAGAGGTCCTCCCGACAAGACCAACTCCTCAATCTCTTGGTTACCGAAAATGTTCCTAGGACCAAGAACCTGTTTTATGAAGATGCCGACTTGGCCTTCGAGCGAGTTTCTACAAATGCTGACGACCACGATGTCCTATCAATGCCTCCAGGATATCCGAGTAGCTTTTTATCCTCTCGTTATTATTAGTTATCAGTCTGCACCAATGCGCGCAATAAACCTCCTAAACATCCTACCGAGCGAATTATCTGAAAGACTAAAGCCGACGTCAACAAACTGCTTGGACTTTATCTCTGTCGCCTTATACCGGAAAATCTACAAGTGAACAGATATTCACCATACGTCAAGTCTGCAAGTGAACAGATATTCACCATAAATTAAATCTTGTAAAAGACACGTGAAAAGACCCGCACATAACCTCCTCGGTTATTTTAAATCAACCTTCGATAGCATGAAAAGGAACTGCCTCTATTCCGCTATGTCTGAATTTGGTATCCCTGCCAAACTTATATGGCTGTGTAAACTTACGTTAAACAACACCAAAATCTCCGTCAGGATCGGAAAGAAGCTCTATGAGCCTTTCGATAACAAATGAGGTTTCGGACTTGGTGTCCCGTTATAGAGTGATTTCTATTATCTATTGCAGGAGAAAATAATACGAGCTGCAGAGCTAAGTAGGCAAGGTATAATCTTCTTTAAAGTTTTACAAGGTTGTATAGCAACAGCACCATATTTTATGCTTTCTCCAGAGTGGGTACGTAAGCGAAGGAATAGCTCTGGTAGTGAACCAGACCAGGCCGAAATATCTGTTGTAATTAAAGAAACATTTATCGTATTTGCGACTCACCTCCCACGTCACTGTTAATAGTTATAAAATCGAAGTCGTAGATAGTTTCGTCTATCTTGAATCCAACCATTAACAATACCAACAATGTCAGCATTGAAATTTAATGCAGTACCAGACTTGCTAAAAGGTGCTTTTTTGGACTGCATAGACAATTGAAAAGTCCTCTCTCGACGGACAAAAGCCAAACTCTGCAAGTCTCTCATATTCCCGTCCTGATATATGGTACAGAAGTTTGGAATCTGATAAGTCGGCTTTAGGAGTTTCCGAAAGAAAAGTTTTGCGGAAGATTTATAGTTCTGTAAACGTTGACAACGGCAACTAAAGAGACAGCGGTTACCCTGGCTAATTCATGTCGTTCGAATGGATGAAAGCACTCCAGCCTTCAAAGTATTCGATGCAGGAACCGTTGTTGGAAACATGGGAAGAGGAAGACCTCCACTTAGTTGCAAGTATTAGGTGAAGGGTGACTCAGTTTCACTTGGTGTTTCCAAATGGCGCCCAACAGCGAGGAAGAGGAACGATTGGCGCGCTCTTGTTGATTCGGCTATAATCTCAAAAGGAGAATATGAGGCAGTTATAAATTAGAGCACTACAGGCCTTTGTTTATTTATGATTAAAAACAATTAAATAAACACGTTATCGGCATTGCGTGTGCTTTAAGTTTCGCCTATAAAACATGTGGTCATATACTAGTCCTTCCGGGATCCTTCTTCCATTCAGGTTACCAAACGTGACCTTTCTTATAACTCTTCACACTCTCCTTGATGGAATGTGGTTTTCTTTCGCACTATTTTTTGTTTTTTACTTCATATTCATTAAAAATATTTTATTCTAAGTGAATAATTTGTCAGCCTCGTGGGGTTTCCTACAATTGAAGAGATCTACTGGTTCAAACCGCCTCCGAAAGGGTCAACGGTGGTCTCAAGCGGACAACCATAGCTGAACTAACTTTCCTCATCATTCATTGAAGTTTGACATCCATAGATATTTATGCATATGCATCTGTTTGCAAATATGTAAATATGTCTATATTTACCTACAATCCGTAATCTGGACCAAAATAATATCATTTGAAAATATTTTCCCTAAAAATTCAGAAACAATAAGTTGCCGATAGAAAAAACGAAGGTCACTTTGCTCCAATTAATAAATTTTTTTATTATTTTTCCACATGAGGTAATGCACACTCATACATCTATACAAATAATAAACAATTTTTATGCATTTGCAAAACCTTGAAAAAGCAACCCATTTTATTTGGTATATGTACATAGATATATATACATATATATATATAGCAGATATAATATGTGTATGCACTATGCACATTTACATAGCATGTTACATATGTTATAGCCCAGACTAAGCGTCAAATATGCGCTGCATCCTATTTCTGTAAATGGAATTGACTTTGTTGTGGGCGTACATTAACACCAGCGCACTGCATGGCTGGAATGACCCTGTCAATCAAAATATTTTGCTAAAAAAATATCGAACGCTCAGACAATAGGCATAAAAAGCTGGTTGGCCAAGTTATCGGCAACCGTTAGTTTGTATAGCGCAAAAGTCAAAACCAATCGTAGAGTTTTTTTGACAACTTTAATTGCTTTGATGGCATGTTGTATTCTTTACTGACTTCCGACATAAACTGCATAAATGTTTCCCTCAAAGACGAAATGTATTTGCAATAGAATCACATGGCAACATCAATGAAGATTTCGCGTCTGAGCAATTATAGTAGCAGAAAGCACTCAATCAATTAACGGTCGCAGAAGGGAAAAACTAAAAGTTTAACAAGGATTGACCCCGTTTTACCTTAATTTATTATTTTTCTCTGTAGGATATTAAAAATGAAAGGTATCAGGTGTAAGCTTTATACTCGTATACAAGATATGTGTGGAAATGAAACTGAGTTAGTTTCGTTTCGCTTGGTGAGCTCTGCTAACGCACAAAAGACATGCAGAAATTAAAATTATTTCATTGCAAATAATAGAACAAATGCTCAAACTAAAATATAATATATATTTATTAACAATAAACTACTAATAACAATATAAATTTATACGCTAAATAATATGTTTTAATAGCTTTTCACCAAAGCGGATTGCAATCGAAACTAAAGAGTATGTTCGAATGTAATTTTTCGCATATACTCCATGCTGCAATCCCCTGTGGGTACTCTATGGAGTACTCAAATGTTAGGCAGAGGTATATGTTTCAGCCCTCGGACACCACAATGTTAATTGGACCATATTTATTTGTATGGATTACGGTTGATTTTGGATTACTCTATTGTCCACATGGAGTAAATATTTCATGCGTGCATGGAATACTCGCGTTGTTTGCTGGGTATTATATGTATGTAAATATGTTTGCGTTCAAATTTGAATTCAAACACCAAACAAATGACTACAAGCGGTCCTCAGTTCCCGAATGCTTATCAGTATGACCCAGTTCTTCGAAATCCGAAAATTTTTGTTACCAACTAAACTAAACCTAAAAACTATTGCGCGCAGAATTCAAAAAATTGTTTTATATATTTTGGGCCTCATCAACAAAAGAATACGGGTAAATTTGAAGGATACACACATAGTTTATGTTACATATCCACTTTTATCTATTGAAAGAGAAGAAGTGTGTTCGTAGTAAGGAAAAGAAAATGTAAAAGAAGAAATGAAATAACAAATTTTGCGGACACCAAAAATGGGAAAATTTTAAATGTAACTAACTTTATTTTCTCTTCATGACTTTTTTGAAACATATCAAACAATTTTCATACACTCTATACTTATGACCCTTTTATATACAAAGCAAATTCTTTGTTGGATTTTTTAGTTATATAAAAATTAAGTTATTGAGTAAATTGGCGGTTGTAAAGCGCTTTTCAGCCTAACTCCCCCTTCGAGTTTTAATGTTCTTTTTTCAAGTTTTCCATGCGCGTTTTAAAGTTTTTTCCAAGCCACCTACAAACGGCCAATGAATTTTTCTGAGAAGCTTTTTTTCATATCAGAAACACACTCGAATAGGTTGATATTTCCTGCCGAGGAGACCGAAGTCTTAAAGACATCCTTACAAAATATTATAAATAACAATTGTCAAGTGGGAGGAGCTATTTTCTTAGCATGCGATCTCCGGCAGATTTTGCCAATAGTGACCAGAGGAATGGGATAGGATGAAGTTAAAGCATGTGTAAATGAGTCTCATTTGAAATCTTCGGTGAACAGTGATAAAACTGCGCTTTACTAAAAATATGAGGGAGGCTTTATTGCCACACCGTGGTCAGATCTGTTGCTGAAAATAGGTATTGGTGACTTACTAGAGGTGGATGATAATATAGAATAGAGAAGGGTATAAATAATATTTACTATTAGCGCCAAAAAACTGAACAAGCCTCTGTCAATTGAAATACTTTTAAGGATATTCTAAGGGGTAGGATATAAATATAAGTCCACTGACTCAATGATAAGTACCGATGATGTCATTCATTATGCGGTCGAATTACTGAATACACTGAAACCTCCAGGTCCCGTAACTCAGATATTTAAGTAGGGAGTTATCGCAATAATTATGTAACTATGTGCCGACATTTTGCAGAGGTACCTTATTTAAAATGAAAATATTGCGAATTGGCGCATTTTACATCGATATCTTAAATTGAAAATGTACAAAATACAGCTAATGCACGAACTGAAGCCGCCCGACCTTCCCAAGCGACATCGCTTCGCTCTATGGACTCTTGAAAAGTTTCAAGGAGATCCGACGTTTTCGAGCCAAATTTTGTTCAGCGATGAGGCCCATTTCTGGCTCAATGGGCATGGGCAGGTGGAATCATCGGTACATATTTCTTCAAAAATGATGAGGGTGAGAAGTCAATGGAGTCCATTATCGCGCCATGATAACCGATTATTTCACGCCTGAAATTGAAGCTCGTGATCCCGCGACATTTGATTTGAACAAGACGGCGCGAATTCACACACATCGCATCAATCAATGGATTTATTGAGAGAACACTTCGGTGAGCAGATAATTTCAGGTTTTGGGCCGGTCGATTGGCCACCAAGATCGTGTGATATCACACCGTTAGATTTTTTCCTGTGGGAATATGTAAAGTCTAAAGTCTATGCGGATAATCCCGCTTCGATTCAGGTCTTGGAGCAAAATCTCACGCATGTCATTCGCCAGTTAGCAGTCGAAATGCTCGAACGAGTCATCGAAAATTGGACTCAATGGATGGACCATCTGAGACGTAGCCGCGGACAACATTTGAAAGAGATAATCTTAAAAAAAAATGCCAAAGAATTCTCTTTCAAATGATAAAATCATTTCCCAATAATTTTTTATTTTCTGTGTTTTTTTCTTTCTTTAAAAATGTAGGGAACCTCGAAATGGATCACCCGTTATTTTGATAATACCCTTTTAAGCCACTTTTGCCGAAAGACCCTGTAAATTGTAAATATGTATGTAATTATTAGCTTACAAATTAAAATCAACAATCCCAACAAAAAATTATGATTGAATAGCTGAAACGATATTTACCTAATTGAGAATTATTCTGATCTAAAATAGAATTTACTATGTTGTTTTAATTATGTAAAATGCTAATGAATTTTGTTAATTGATAAATATTTGGGTATGTAGTTACACACAGAGGAACGTCCATACAATATGCATACATATGTATGTTCTATGTAGCTAAGAGGAATATCTCCTATACATATTTGCAAAAAAATTTTTCTATGTTTTTTATATCCCACGGATATTTTAGGTTTTTTGAGCTAATGTTAATACATAATAGCTTATACTAAACAAGAAAGGTATAGAAAGGTGCATACATACATATATGCATACGGCTATAAGCATACATCAAACTTTATAGAACGACTCTTTGAACACGAATTAGTCATTTATGTTTTGATATTACAATTTTCGATGTGGAAATTTGTTTGTATTGTAAGTTAGAAAATGAGTAATTCATTACTTTTTCCAACGTAAGCGAAGTGGTACTGTGAGCTAATCCGACAAATGATTTGCATCTTTTCTATATTCTGGCATAGAGTTTAGTGATTGTTACCAAAATTAGAGTTTCAGCATCCTTACCTTTGCCAGTTTAGCTGCCGTACGAATTTTACGTATGACCTTAATATTTGTAGACTTTGACTTTGAGCGCTTTTCCGATATTTTCACACGGCTATATTTTGGTTTACCATAAGGAATATTGTTTTGGTGTATTAAGCAAATTTGCGGATATGAACGGGAGAAAAAATGCAAGATCAACCTACCGTAAGAGTGGATTTAGCCAAGAAAAAGTGCATTTAGTTCCGAAATGTCAAAAAATGCCCTATTTTTAACAATCTAGAGTGAACAAAATTAAAAACAAAGAAAACCGTTGAAATTTTCATTATGGAAAATAACAAGAGTTCAAAAATAGATAATTTTTGTTACGTTTGTGTTCATGTAATGGCAAAAAGGACAAACAAGATCGTATAAACAGATTTATCGAGGGTTTAAAAGCAGCATATCATCTTTATTTCGATTAACCTAATTTAAGTTATGCAGATTTTACGCCGAACAACGTGTGGAAAACTTTTTATAATACTCTTCTGGGGTGGTTACATAAAAAAGGTGTAGTTTTCTTTGTTCGGAGCCGGAAATTTTGGTGAAAACCAAGTGTTATAAATGATGAAACCAGGTGTTATAAATTAACTAATCCTACTGCTGTGTACGAAGGTTGGACACCTGATCTTACAAATGACTCACCACAACCTTTCCATTGACGGTGCAAATACCTTTACTTACTGCCATGATATTCCGGTATTCGGCATAATTATGAAGAAATCGTAGAAAAGATTGCACGATATAACAGGCCAATTGAAAAGTCCCCTACCATAGTAAAACATATTTTTTTGACAAAATACGTCTTTTTATTAGCATAGTTCCCCTTCAAGGGTGCTAAACTGATTATAACGACCCTCCAACTTTTCGATACCATTTTTGTTGTACGATTTATCTTTTGCTTCAAAATAGGCCCAGCTTCGACGAAAACTTTTTTTAGCGGGCATTATTTTAAGATTTGAGAACAGGAAATAGTCGTTCGGTGAAAGTTCTAGAGAATGCGGTGGATGCGGAAGCAATTCATAGCCCAATTAATGGATTCTTGGCGTTTTTCGGCGCCTTCGTCCTTCAAACGGTCCAATAACACTATGTAATAGTCGTTATTGATGGTCCTTTATTATTCCATCCAAAAATACAGATGCCTTGACCTTGACAGCCGGCTATTGCGTTTTTCATGCTTTGGAGCGGGTTCGTGATGTGCAGTCCCGTCGGATGAGCCATGTTTCATCTATTGTCACATATCGACGCAAAAACTCGGGTTAATTACGCTTGAACATCTCCAAACACTGCTCATGATCATCAATTCGTCGTTGTTTCTGGTCAAAAGTGATCTCGCCCGGCACCCACTTTGCACAGAGCTTTCTCATATCCAAATATTCGTGAATAATACGATGTGCACATTCAGTTGGTATCTTTAGAGTACCTGCTTTTCATTTAAATTCAATTTACGGTCATTCAGAATCATATTTTTTTCTTGATTTTTGATTTTCGTCAGCAACAACCTCTTTTGGGCGTCTACTGCGTTCACTGTCTTCGGTGCTCATTTCATCACATCTAGACTTAGCATACCAATCCTTGATGGTCGATTTTCCTGGGACAGTGTCCGGAAACTCCTCATGCTTATCCTCCAAGTTTTTGCTTCAACTGTATTTCTTTCCTTCAAAAAGCAAAATTTTATCAACACACGAAATTCCTTTTTATCTATTTTTTTCACAATGACAAAATGCACTTAAAATGCTATAATTCACAAACTAATGAGCCGACATCTGTCAAGTTCAAACACTCGTCTTTTGGAAGTAAGGACTAACTAAAAATCTATATGGGTTTAATTCTTGGAGAGAAATCTATGTGCTAGGTCGGGGACTTTTCAATCAACCTGTTAATAGAGAAAATCAAATATGAAGAACATAAATGGAAGATCTGTTGTGATCTAAAAATTATGAACGTATTGCAAGGTTTTATACAAAACGACGGTTTTCAGAAGTAATTTCTTTTTAATTGAGATTCGCAGTAAAATGAGAACTCTCAATAACCATCAAAAGTCAAGATTACACAATGACCCAATAATAAAGGATATTACTCATATTTTGCTGCCACAACTCCATAAAAAATTGGGAATCTGTGGGAAATTCGTCGAAGTGGTAGTTCAAATTGTATCAACCGCAATGCAAAAGCATTTAAAATTATAAAGAAAAATTAAATTTAATAATTTTTTGGATAACCACATTGTTTTAATACCTCACTTAATTGGTTTGGCATTGAATTTACCAACTTATCTGTTTCCTCAACTGTGATTCAGGACCATTCTGCCAGCATAACTCTTCGCAAACCCTGTTTGCTTGTTATTATATGCTGACGAATTCTTTTTCCTAATATATCCCAAAGGTGCTCTATAGGATTGAGATCGGGAGACTGAGGATGCGTTTTAAGCTGTCTAGGGGCATTGTACAAGAGGCAAAGTCTGACTATTTGAGCAGTATGCTTCGGATCGATATCCTGTTGAAACCAAAACGTCGAAGATAAGCTTCGATTCTCTGCACATTGCTTCAAGTTCTTTTTTAATATTTGTGCACATATAAGGAAAATCACTATTAAATTATTTTCCCGTGAGAATATTATTTTCTTCAATTCGTTTGTTATATAAGTTGCGTGAAAATGCTGTTAAAGTTGTAGTCCGTTGCACAAACTCCGTAATTATAATACTGAACAAAACGCCGCTGATAAAGAAGTGAAAAAATTATGTGCAATAAGTCATTTAAAAATTACATAAAAACAGTGAAAAAAGAAAATGTAATGAACGTGAACTTTGTGTAGAGCTGCCAAAAAAAAAATTACTCTTTGCTGGCTAATCGAGAAAGTGTCGACGATTTTACTGGAGCGTCAGTGAGGACCACTCGACGCGAAAACAAAAGATGACTGTGAGTGAATTGATTTTATGTTAATAGGAAAACGGGTTTATTCATTTTTGCTGCGTGATGCGTGGAAGTAAGCTAAATTCTTTTTTAATTTATTAAATTGTGGTTTTAAGAAATTTTTAACTTCCGTCGTCCGTTCATCTGTTCATCTAACACAGTGTCATTTTAGATTATAAAGTAGTTGTAATGGAAAGAAATATGTCAGCCAGAGCATTGAAACAGTGCGTGTGATGTTGATATATACAGATATAGTATGTAAATACATGTGTATATATGTACATGCTACTTTTCGCCAATTAGACAAGTAGTTTGCTAAATAATTAATAATGAATAATCACTGAGGCAGTTAGGTCATGTAATGATAAGGTTATCGAAATATAACGTCTTAATTGTTTACTTTTGTTGCCACCTGTTTATCGTGATCTTTAGACAGCTTCGATTTTGACAGGGGTCTATTAAAATTAAGTTGATGGAAGTGAAGAAAAAACCGAAAGCTACCAATAAAATACACAACCTCAAATAGCTTACACATTATTATTAATATGTATAGACATATTCAAGGAAAAAATTACTTCTTGCTTCACTCTCTTTGTTGTCATAACGATTGCTTTGAAAGCAAATCATTATGAATTAAAGATATAGTACATACATATGTATATATTAATCAATTTTCAATATCACTATGACCCTGCGTTCCTTAATGTAGTAAAGAATAATAAATTTTGAGTATCTATTGTGGATAAATTACAAACAATACGCTTTTACCAAGAAAAGGCTTAAATTCTCTTATCGCATTTTTTCTTTGAGCACATCAAGATAATCTCAACTGTGACTAAAATGGGTTTTAAGACAACAGAATCCCTTTTTCAGGGAAAGTATTTATTAGATTTATCTATACTACGTAAATATTTCAAATTTCTATAATTTGAAATATTCATAAATTTTGCATCAACCAATGTTAGTTCAATTCAGTTATGTGTCATTATTGCTGAAAATAAAATTGAAATTTGGATTCTTTTGGAATTGAGTATACTTTTTGCTTCTGTTAGCATTTTCATAAAACACACAAATAAAAATCTTAAGCCAGTGGCAGATAGGACTTTTGCGAAGCACCAAAAATTTGTCATTCGCTGATTTCCAGTTCCATTTGTTTACTTCATTTTAAGGAGAATTCCCAAGAATCAAAAGGGAAAACTTAAGGAAAACATATTAATGCAAAAAGCGAAAGAATATCTTAGTTCCACGGACACAAAGGAACACGGACTAGGCCGTATTACGGCATTGTATGAAGATTTAAAATCTATTTGTCAATTTATAAATGCCATGTTTTGTGTTCACTCTATGTATTTTCACATCATTTCATATTTTCTTCCTTATATAATAGACGCTGCAAATTTAAATATTGAAGTGTAATTTGTCTTCCAAAGGAGCCAAACCCATTTCGATTTGCATGCAGTATTTCATGGAATAGTATTTAAAATGTTGCTACAGCCAACATCCAGGAAAACGTCTTTGATCAGAATTGTAAGCTGAGTGGATCTAATAACAACCCACCCACTTTTAAAATTATTAACAATCGATAATTATTTTATTTTCCGATCTCTTCCGAGAAAAATGCAAAGATGCTAAAAATAAAATAATGAAAATTTCAGTTGATATAAACAACATTGCCAATGAAAGCCTCAACTATAAGGAATGCTGCTAAAAAGAGGTTTTTTTTTCAAATTTCTCAGCAAATCAGTTCAATTGTTTTAAATCAATTGGCTTTCTTCAAGAGGTTTTCAAGAGTTAAATGAAAGTTGCTATAAAATTTGCAAAATCACATTTTGTCAATATGTAAAAGCAATACGAGAACTCATTCCAATTTAGGGGTTTTTCTGACGACGAACTCAGCCTTTTCACTCTGACCGTTATCAGCGTTCCAGTGACAATGAAGACTGCCCTGAACCTGAAACCCAACGTACAACTTGTTTTTAAATCTGTCTCCTTAAACTACATTAATATTAAGAAGCTGTAAATAATAAAGAAATTATTTATTCGTCGGAGGAATCAAATCTGGAAGCATCTAATAGCATCTGGCAAAACAAATTTGGTTTTCATGGACACAATCATAAAGCGCAGATTTATTATCTCTCTACGACTATAGAGTGTAGTGTAAATTTCTTAACACTATATGATTAATAGCGGCCGCAATAGCCGCGTGGTTAGCATTGCGTACTAACTTTCTGAAGGATTGGTTTCGAGCAACATCCAAAATTATAATTATAATGTAGAAAGTTAATTTCTATAATTGCGGTCGCCTCTTTGCAGGGAATATTAAGCTCTCCGATGGTATTTCTGACATGAAATAAGAGCTCCTCATAAAAATTGTTCGGCCGCTCGGAGGCGGCTTAAGATAACCTGTAGGTCCCTCCATTTGTTGGTAAAAAAGTCAAAACGTAAAACCACAAATTAGAGATCGGCCGATAATCGCTTCAGTAGTTACAAAGCGAAATATATAGGGGTTTCCAATAAGAGTGATATGATTTCTTTTAGAAAAAGATCACACTATTTGTTAAGAAAATCCAAATGCTTTTTATTTAATGTGAAGTACAATCGATAACTAAAGTTCTGAATATAACATCTTTCAAATGGCCTTCACGACTTCTTTTGCAGGAACGAGTTCGATGAACCCAATTTTTGAGCACTTTTTCCACTAAATCGAGTCGTATGTCGTGAATAGCACGTTCAATATTGACTTTTAAAACTTGAAGAGCGTCTGGTTAATTGATAAAGACCAATGACTTCAAATAACCCCACAAGTAGTCTAATGCTGTTAAATCACAACTTCTTGGAGGCCATTCAATGTCACAATTTCTTGAAATAATCGAATCTCCAAACCTTACGATCTATACTGCTCTCCATTGACAGTAACGGTGCCACCAGCTTCATTTCGAAAGAAGTACGGACCAATGATTCCACCAGACCAAAAACCACACCAAACTGTCAATTTAGTTGAATGTAAAGGTTGTTCATGAATAATTTGTAGATTTTCTTTGCTCCAGAATTGACAGTTTTGTTTATTTACCGCATCACTCAGATGAAAGTGAGCCTCATCGAAGAAGATGTTTTTCTTAAAAAAATCTAAAATGCAGAACGATTATTTTGATAATAAGATTAAATAATTTGTAAACGTTGTTCTTGCGTATATCTTGTCATGATGAAAATGTAAACATTATTGAATACACTAAAAAAAATTACAGATCATGATATTAGTGTGGATTTCAAGGAACAATTGGATAATGTATGGCCATGGAATTCTTTAGCCCAACATTTAATGAAAGATAAGACTGCTTTTGCCTTATTAGCACTAAAATCTATATGATTTATAAAATCTAGCTCAAGGTCCATTTTGGCATCTGTAATAAGTCAAATATAAATCAACTGTGGTGATAAAATAACGTTTATTTTCAATTTAATCTTGAACCTTTGTACCCTTAGGTGAACCAGGAAAAACTTGGTTAGATCATTTCATGGAGTACCATAAAAAAAGCATTGGCGTGCAATACCGCGTATATGCAAAAAAGTCAAAAATTGAAATTTGGTAACCCTAAATAAGAAACATCAGCCGAAGCGTGCTTGTGCTAAAATATCGACAATTTTCCCAACAAAAAAAAAAAACTACCATAAAAATGAAATGCAATACTGCATATTAAATCGTGTAAAAAAATTGTTTTCAATTATTCGTATATTTTAATTTTGATTGTTTAGTCATATAGTACCTAGGAGTTGTCTCAGCCAATACTTTTAAGGAAAGTATTTGTTCAATTTCGTTTCTGGTTTTATGAAGAAAATTTATCACTATCTCCACCAAAAAGTGATGAACCAAACTCTGTTTTTTTCCAGGATGCCTACAAAAACACAGATATTCAAAGTTTCAGATTTCTACGATACGTGGCTTAGGCTATGCGTTTACCCGTCAGTCATTCATACACCTTGCAAAACTATTTGAAGTGTTATATTTCGAAAATAGTTGCTACAGTGGGCTAAATACTGCACAAAAAATGTAAATGAGATCATTTTTTTAAATACTAACGTAAATCAAATAAACATATAGTTAATTCCAAGAAACTGCCACCTTCTCCCTAAATTAGTTCGTTGAACGCTAAATAACCTGTCAAAAATCCTCATGCCTATACAATTTGTATGACCAATCCCATCATAGTGCGGTGTCTAAGTTGACTATATAGAATTTTCAATTTGACAGCACGTTATATGATGAAGTTAGGAGTTAAAGATGGAAGTGAAAAAGAAAGAAGAGAAAAATTAAGAGTAGCAAAAGATAAATGGGCGAATAAGTTAACAACAAAATTTCATTTTGCGTACAGGATTGATGTAAGAATTGATATATATTATATATATTATATCAAATAAAATATCCAATTAAAGATACGAGCTTCAAGAGAATGAGTAAACGCCAAAGCGTTAACACTCTTAATTTGCGAATTTGCTTCATATTTGCTATATTGCATTTTGCGTATACGCAGTGGCGCACTCCAAGCGACAACAGTCGTCGCGATGAAACTTGAAATTACTGTAACGCTTCGAAACACAATCAAATTTTATTGGTTCAAATGATATTCGTCAATTTCTGTTCACTAGATTAAATAACATAACCCAAAGAAAGTGACAATCCCTATTAAATGAAACACCCCCTAGTTGACCTTACTAGTCGCCGGGCTGTTCAAAAAAGGGGATTGTATTTTGGAGTATATGCGAAAATTTACATTCGAACATACTTTTTAGTTTCGAATGCCATCTGCTTTGGTGAAAAGCTATTAAAACATATTATTTATCGTGTAAATTTATATTAAAATTAATAATTTATTGTTAATAAATATATAATATATATTACTTTGCTTACTTGTTCCACGTATATTCATTATTGATTAATTAATTAACTATAATTAATTAATAATATTCATTGGAATAATAATAAATTCTGCACGCCTTTTCCGTACCAGCAGAGCTCAAAAACGAAACGAAACCGATTCAGTTTCATTTCCACAAATTTTTTGTATACGAGTATAGTATTTCTGTATATAATAGAATACGCAATTGTAATTTCGTGTAGTGATTGCGATCGGTATGACACGAAGAATGGTCGTGACGCACAAAGTTCGTGTAAAATATGAGTTGGTCCAAAATTTGCTACAGAGGAGTATATTTGTAGGTACTCCAATGGACCATATGGTCCATAAATGTTTGCAGGGAAGTAGTAGTTCGGCTAGGGGATAAAAGTGACAATGGAATGCAAAATACATACGGACCATGCATATATGTATGTATATACATCATTGACACATCAAATGATTGTAATGGACGAAATTATTTACCACTTAAAATTAAACAAAAGTACATAATCTATCACCTCATTACTGTGCTCATATACTCGTATATCTATTAGTATATCCATTAGTAGTATATTTAGTTACCTCGTATGCGAACATGTAAAAGTTTAGGTCAAACCAAGTTGTTTGCGCGAGGCCTTTATCACGGTCGTACGCACAAAACTTTTTTGCAAATTTTCTGTAACTTCTACCTGCGTATAGCCTGTAGGAAAATTTTGTAATGTCGACAAAAATGGTGCATTTTTATAAGGCAGGAAAAATTTCGTTTCTTAAATTCTCAAAATTTTATACCGCAATCTTTATCAAAATGCATAAACTTGCTTTATTGTATTTTTTAATAAAATAAATATCACATGTAAAGCTTGATACCGCGCTGCTCTACTAGGTTCTTTAAAATTTTACTTAAAGTGTAGTTGTGTACGCTTACCTTGCAAATAAGGCGAGTACTCCATGCACGCGTGAAATATATAATACACGCGGATAATAGAATAATCCAAAACCTACCATAATCCATACAAAAAATATGGTCCAATTAACATTGTGATGTCGTAGGGCTGGACCATATAATCCATCTCTGCATAACATCCGAGTACTCCATGGAGTACCTACAGGGGATTATATTTTGGAGTATATGCGAAAAATTACCTTCGAATATACTCTTTAGTTTTGAATAACATCTGCTTTGGTGAAAAACTATTTAAACATATTACTTATCGTGTAAATTTTCATTAAAATTAATAATTTATTGTTAATAAATATATAAGATATATTGGTTTTCGTATTTGTTCTATGCATTTTCATTGAAATAATAATAAATTCTGCACGCCTTTTCCGTACCAGCAGAGTTCAACTGCGAAACGAAACTGTCTCAGTTTCATTTCCACACATTTTCGGTATACGAGTATAAAATTTATTGAGCAATTGTAAACTCGTGAAGTGATTGCGATCGGTATAGCATGAAGAATAGTCGTGACGCACAAAGTTCGTGTAAAAACATGAGTTGGTCCAAAATTTGCCGCACAGGAGTATATTTGTGGGTACTCCAATGGACCATATGGTCCATAAATGTTTGCAGGATATATATTAAGGAATATAATGCTGCCTTACATATACATTTAAGCTTCTCACTATTTTATTTACGTTGGACTTTGGAAGTTTCGTTCTGAAAGCGTGTTGTTGACTGTCATGCGTTTAGATCATTAAGCATCAATCTTTAAATGGCAAGAAGTTCGAGAGATACTTTTGATATGTACACATCTGTTTGTATGGTAGATGGAAAAAACATTCATTGAGGAATGGAAAGCTTGTGCATATTGCTTTTTATGTAACGAAGTATAAAATCCTCAAATACTTCATTGATTAATACCAATATATACTGCATAAACATGCTTTAAGTAATTTATAAAACATTTATTTATATTTTTGGTATGAAAATTGTGTAATTCTACATTTTTGTACCATATAGGAGCTCGAAATTGTTTCAACTTTCGTGAATTCTACTTTTTTATTAACATGTATATAATATACATATTTTTTAAATTATTTATAGAAAGCGATCCGTTTTGTCATTTTCAAGAAATGGTTATTCAAAAAGGGACAATATTGCGTCAAAATTCGTATATTTTAGTTCAATCCCTTTAGTCGGGATCCTAACATTTCCGATTACTTTTTAACAAATTTTAATCTCGAAGCAGGTCACTTAAACCTGCCTGAGTTATTAAGTGTGGATTGTTTTGAACATTTTTAAACATGGAATCATCGTTATCATCCAAACCAAAAAGTTCTGCAAGACAGTGACCATTTCCGTCCTTCTTTACGGTGCAGAAGCGTGGACGTTGACAACATCCGTTGAGAAATCTTCTCCTCAGTTCCCCAAGAAGTCTTCGGAAGAAACGTTCTGCGTATGGGAGACGGCGAATGCCCCAGATTAATAGTTCACCGAATCAAGTTACAGAGGCTATGCTAGCTAGGTCATGTTGTCCGGATGGATTAGAACACTCCTGCTTTGAAATTTTTCGATGCAGGGCCTGCTAATCGAAGCAGAACAAGAGGAAGACCTCCGTCCGGTGAAAAGATCAGGCTTAGAAGGATCTGACCCTATTTTCTGTTTTCAATTGGTGCAGTACTTTCGCGTTACTTTTAATTTATTAAATCCAACACAATCTCATCTGAGAAATCAATATTATCTATTTACTAAGAAAATACCTTTTTGAGAAAAACAAAATTAAAGTTTCAGAACTAGATTACATATGATTAACACGCATTTAGTTATTCTCTATTTATCGAATTGACTTCAGAGGATATACTTGAATTTTAATTTTTTTGTCTCTAAATTTGAAAATTTCTCAATATCTCAATTTATTTTGAAACTTAACTCATAATAGTAAAAATTAGCTCTGGAATAGATCTTGATCTTAACTGAAAACAAAAAGTTCACTTGTTGATATTAAATTAATTAAATTGCTAAATGGATCAATTCTCACACTACCAAGCAACCCGAATCTATCGACAGCTTTATCCTTGAATTCCCTTCGAGTCCGCTCCATATAACTGTGTTTGATAGAAAATCTAATAGAGACTTTAAACACAAAGTCAGATATACAGCAGAGCTGAATTGATTAACGTGTTGAGTCCCTATGGCAAAGCTATATTACCAAATGCAGTTTCTAAAGAATCCCTTTCTCATCGAACAAAAAAATTTTTTTTTTTACTTCGGATGCTAAAATACTCTTATTTCATTCAATTAAATGGTGATTCGTTCATAAACCTTTAATTAATTTATGGAAAAAACAATATTTTTAATTCAAAACGAATCACATTTATGGTTCTTTCAATATTGAATATGAGCTCTTTTAATATTAACTAAATGTGTGAAACATACTTTGATTCAATTGGGATCTTAGACCACTTTCCCATTATATTATATTTCAGTTTTATACATCTTTCTACACTCTTTAATGTAAATACACCAAAAATTTGCATTTGGGTTAAAATAGGGACTTTGCGGTGTTGTCGCACCGAGATCACCACAATGTTAAGAAGCTAAGACCGTACATTAATCTCAATATTTTTGGCATCAACGCTTGGCAACGCTTCGTCTCATTTTTGGCAACTAAAATAAATTTTGCAGCAGTTGTGCTCAAATTCTTCTTTACTTATATAAAGACCAGATCTCAAGGTATCTGCACGATATGTACCACCAAAATCATAACCAAGTTCATATCAGAAATTACTATGGGAATTATGTTTTCGATTTGAATATCTTCCGACATACTCTTGAGACTTGTAATACAGTGTTATTTGTGTCTCGCTGTTGTAATTTTTGTAATTTTTTAGAATCATGATCTCAGTATTGACTGATTGATTTATCACATTCAGCTTTGATCTCTCTGGAAGAGGTTTGTAACGATATTTGCAGATTAATTTTAATATGGCGTATGAAAAGGTTGTCTTTCCTATAGCAAATTTTCTTATGACCGCCACCCCCACTGGCTTGATCAAGCCTGCCTTCGTTTTGCGTAATATTGTAGATTTGGTTTCTTGGCTCAGGCAACATCTCAACTAATTCTGTTGCAGATTTGCAAAAGTGGTGTTTAAAGAAACACAATTGGACTGAGTTAAAGTTAAAATCGCCCGCTACTTTTAAAATTAAAGAAAATCACTTTTTAGATGTACCCTAAGGAAAATTTCACAACTAAATTAGAAAGAATGGCAAAATGGAACTGAGCTTAGCAATACTACAAGTAAAGTTAGCCTCATACACTTTACAAAAAAATTTTGAATAAGCAACTAGTACTTGCTAGCTCTTCTTTCGCTCATAATGGCCCACAAATTTATAACGTTTCTTTTTGTTTTGGAAAAATACTTCTTATTACCCTCATTGCGATCTGAATAAATATTTTATTAATGTGCGTATGATAAAGGACCAAGACCCATTACTTAATTCAAAATTTTATTGCTTCCGAAATTATAAAAATTGTAATAAAATACTTTCGCGATAGCGTAATTCTTATTTGAGATTCTTTTTTTTTTAGCTCAGAGCAAACACTGCGTTAAGCAGCCACCTCTTACAACGAAATTATTTCAACCGCAAAAACAAAATATTCTTTTATTGTATTATTATTGTGATCATTATTATTTTTATATATTTATTCAGAATGCCTTGGGGTTTTTACTTTGTTTTCCCCTTCTTTTATTTTCGTTTGTAGGTTAGCTCAACAAGTTTGCTTATGATTGCATGCATATTTGTTTAGCATCTAGTACGTATGATCATTTGGGTTAATTACGCTTCGCCTAATTTTCTTAGAAATTACCGGAGTTTGTAACAGCAGGAGCACTGAAGAACTGAGCTTTTTATACCTTTCATGCACATGAAGTGGTATATTAACTTTGGTCCGAAATATGTAAGTACTAGAAGGAGAAGAGATAAACCCACCAAAATGTATACCAACGGGAGCAGAACGACGAGCCGAGCTGATTTAGCCATGCCAGTCTGTTCATCTGCTTCTATTGCTACCAAAACACATCGAAATCGAAAGACTTTAACATTTACATAGCTCTAAAACATCAACTTGTTCAGATATAAGCCTCTGGTCAAAACTCCGTCAGAAAAGCATCCAGATCTTAAAATTTAGTAGCCTACAGACGCTAATTCAAAAAATATGAGTACTATGGAAAAATCAGCAGATTTTTCAGATATGAGAATACATTTTTAGTCCTAAAATGCATTACAATAAATTTGATATGTTCATGAAAGGCATGGCTAAAGACAATATTTTTTTTCTTTTTGTTTTAGCCTTTCATTGCTTTAGTGTTCTATAGCGCTTACGAATACTTATTTTTATGGCCACCAGATACTCTCCGCTGGATTCATTCCCTGATGAAAAGTTTATGATATTTCCTGTACGATAAATAAAGTATGACATTGCTGAGTAAGAGAAAGTTGAAAAGAATCTTATAAATATCAATGACCAACTTTTTTTTTACTCCAAACTTCGATTTTAAATCTATAAATGCAAAAATAGGGCATTAAATTTTGCAAACTTTTTGAACCAAATCTTCACATATGCATATGTAATACTTCTCTACATTTGACATTTGCCATTACATAAATACGATTGTTTCTTTCTATTGCAAAACAAAAAACAAAAAATGACGTCATCGACAATATAAAAAGTTTAATTTAAATATTCGACAAGACAAACTCAATAATGCTCCATAAAAAGCGGATTAAACTCAGTTTTATTTTTTCTACGTAAATAAGAGCAAGTAAGGAAAGGCAATGTTCGAGTTAGAGTGTGTTGGATTTACGTACTTATATTTAACATGCATAAATGTACGTCAATGTAAATGGATGTATGTATGTACACATGTACGTATTTACGTGTAAAAGTGTAAAGCAAACAGTTTTATACATATTTATTATTTGACGTATCTCTTTCATGATAGGTAATAATTTTTCGCTCGAGCGAAACACAAAAGCTCCACAATAAATTATGTACTTTCGTGGAAAAACACTTGTTGAAATGTGAAATTTAAAGTCATGGTAAATTTAAGCATTTAAAAATATAATCATACATACATATGCTACATATATGTCTTAAAGGCCGTACCTAAATATCTGGAACTAATAAACTTCCAATTTATGTACAATAGTGAATTCAAGATATATAATATACAGGAGATAGCTACATTACAATATAAAACAAGAAAGCAGGGCTGTCTTCGGTCATGCCGAAGTCTTTATACCTTTAATGTACTATTTAAATATCGCAAGATTTCGATTTCGAAAATTTTCAGTGTCAATATTGTCTTGAGTTCATGTCTTTCGAACACCACATTTCACGCTTCTAGATACTTTTTTGACGCAACCTCATATCTGAATCGGTTATATGGAGGCTATATGATCGTCCGCTTCGATGATTTGCGTGAAGTTTATTATATGTGTTCATAATACGATATAATTGACGCAAAACCTCATAACGCATCGGTGTATTTCGATGATTTTCAGTACCAATACGCAATTCATCTCTTATGTCTAGAACACAAATTTCACGTTCGTAGATGCTTTTAAGGGATTTATGACACAAAATTTCAAATTTAAAAAATCGGTCGTCCATATGCCATAGTGGTCCGATCTGGTCGGTATCGACAAATGTATGTATAAATCATATATAACCAGATGCACTGGTACCTATCAAGTTTGGTTGAAATGTGATAAAAACTGATGGACTAGTTTGCGTAGGAACAGACGGACAGACGGACACGACTATATAAACTCAGCTCGTCAATCCGATATGGTCGGTACAAATTTTAGTGGGTGTTCTCTTTTTGGTACTTGCATTCCTCGGACCTACCATTTCATGTACATGAAAGATATAAAAATATATACTAACAAGTTACATATTTTTGCTGCCAAAATAAATTTGAGCCAATCAATTATTTCGACAAAAATTTGTGATGGAATTTATCTATTTTATATGAAAATGCAGAAATGGGATCAGAAATATTAAATGTAATTTAAGACAACGTGAGATAGGCCTTTACTACGTTGCGTGACATTTCCAACCTTGCCAACCAAGAGGAAAACGCCAATGGTATGACACAAGGAACATTTTCTTTTCATTTATTTTTTTTATCAAAATGCTAAAAAAATTGTTATATTACGTAATGATTGAACTTTTTTGAAGCTTCCCTTAGTAATTTTTTGGAATTCGCGTAAAAATTAAGAACGCGTGCACATGAGAAATTACAACTTTTGGCATTGCGTTGTCACCAGCGTTGTTTATGAGATGAATTTCGTAGAGATGCATTTATTCATTTTAGATGTCTGTTACTCAACGCGGCGCTAAAGTTCCACCTTTTATCGGCTTAACACTTAACACGGGCAATCAAAATCCAATAGACTTACAAATGCCCTGCAGGGACTAGCATTCAAAAATTATATTCAAATATTAATATTATAAAGATGAAATCATACTAGTTTGATATTCGTTCACTAGTAGTAGGAATAATACTTTCCGCCATTCCACCAGTTGTATGTATGTTAGGTTGCTCACGCCACTGGTGAATTTCATTTTCAGATATGCTGTGCCGAAGTGCGCAGCATGTCGTCGTTAGCAGCATTATCACGATAACTTAGTGGTTAGAGGCTGTCACTACAGCGTGTGAGATTTATGGTTGAAATCTCGCTACAGGCAAAATCAATTTTATTTTTATTTTTGGTAAAGTAGAAAATTAAAATGCATAAATGAATTAGTATATAACTAGTATGAGCATAATAGGGCAATATTGAACAAAATAGGTTATTCACTTCTTAAATCGTGTCAGAGATTTCTAATAGTGTAATTAAGCCATTATAATGTCACTGTGGTTGAAAAACAACTTTTTGGGATTCTTACAAACAAGAAGTATACCAGTCGTATTTAATTGGAATTCTACTACATTTTTTTCTTGAAAAACAATCGAACATTAATTCTATTAAGAATTTTATCTTAAACTAACACCGAAAATCCCAATTTGAACAAAAATTATTTGTATTATATGTAAAAGATCACTTTAATTTCATTGTCGGTTTATAACCACTGAAACGATTTTGAGCCGAACTACTACTCCAATTTTTCCGGTTAATGATTTTCAGCATATGTACACACGGCAGAAAAAGTCTGCGTTCACTCACTGTATTAAAGTATTCAACTAAAAAAAGTTATGTATTTTAAAACAATCACTATTTTATTTTCATTTATTTTGAAGACAACTATTTGAAGAATGTTTGAACAAAGTTTGTACAATTTGAGCTGCGTCGCTCTGAGTTAACGGGATTGTAGTACCGCTCTTAAGTAAGTTAAGCAGAAAAAGTGTGCGTTAACTTTAAGAAGCGATGGTTTGTTGCATAAAAGTACAAATTATTTATGTTGAATTTAATTTTAAATGATACACGATAGTAATCGTGATTAGGAAGAAGCAAAAGCGTATAAAAATATAGGAGAACCTCATTATTTTTTGGACTATGGACCAAAACGGAAAGAAATTGAAATTGGCGAAAGGAAAAACATTGTTGGTTTGTGACAGAATGGTAAAAGTTATCGGGAAATCGCAAAACCTGTTGGGAGACAGCACTCCTCTGTACAGAGAGTAATAAACAACTTCAAACAAACAAAATCTTATGATTATAATCCACGTTCCGGTCGTCAAAGAAAACTGACGGAAATAGAATAGCGTAACCTAATCATTCTTGTGAAGTCTAGCCCACGTCTAACAGCAAACCAACTTTCAAAAACATTGCACAAAAGAACCGGATTTCATAGCAGAGTCACTCAAAGAAAGCCATTGATATCGAGAGTAAATCGACTCAAGCGGATGACCTTTGCGAAGGAGCACTTAAACAAGCCCCCAGAGTTGTGGAATAAAGTTATTTTTTCAGATGAGAGTAAGTTTTGCATTTTTGGGATAAAAAGCCGTAAGATTATTTGGAGGAAAAGCGGAACAGCACTGGAAAAGGAAAATTTTGTACCTACGGTAAAAAAAGGTGGTGAAGATGCTATGATGTGTGGGTGCATGGCAAGTTCGGGTGTACGAAAATTTTAGTTTATTGAGTCGATCATGAACATGCATGATTATCTTAATATTTTGAAAAAAAATTTTTTTTTAAAAAGTGCAGTAATGCTGGGAATCGTTGAGCAATTTATTTTCCAAGAAGACCACGACCCGAAATTTTTCACGCAGCAGAAATTTTTAAGGTTTGGTTGCTGTACAATATTTCTAAACAACTGCATACACCCCACACTCACCTGATCTTAACCCTATTAAGCACTTAAGGGATGTTCTAGAAAGAAAAATTTTGGCAGAGTACTATAACCAACAAGGGAATGCTTCGGAATGCGCTTAAAGAGGAACGGGAAGCTATAAGCCCACAATTAACAACCATATTTGTTTGGTCAATGAAAAGCCGCCTTCTAAAAGTCACTAAAAGTCGTGGATATCCAACAAGTTATTGACTTTATGAATTCTTTTTTTTTGGGTTTTAGCCTTTTGTTTCATTATTCTTAAATTGAACGCAGACTTTTTCTGTTTGGTTTGAATGACCTTTTTGTTTATACATATTTGATCTCATTTTAAATTTAAATAAATTATTGATACCAAAGTTTGTATACAGGTACTTTCTATTGAACTAAATAAAATAATTTAAAAAGTTTATGAATGATTTATTGGTTTCGATTTTTCATTATGCAAACCAAATATACTTAAATGAGCTTTTATTTCATATATATATATATATATATATATATATATATATATATATATATAGGTTTGTTTATAAATCAAATGTGACGGCGAGAATGCGATAAAACATATTTGGCAAAATTTGATCGGATGAGTGCATACCTGACGGTTGAAGCCTGCCCAATCCACATAGGCCCCAGTCTATTTATCGTGGCCTGCACCATATCTCAAATGAAGACTTTTCGCGCGTACTGTGTGCAAGACTAGAGCCCATTGCCAACAAACTTATTGAACCCTATCAATGTGGCTTTCGACATCTAAAAACTACAATCGACCAGATATTCACTATTCATCAAATCTTGGAAAAGACTCGTGTAAAGTGGATCGGCACATATCACCTCTTCGTCGATTTTAAAGTTGATTTTGATTACACGAAGAACAGCTGCGCTACGCCTCTATATATGAACTTGTTTTCACTGCGTCTGTGTAAACTGACGCTGAGCAGCACTAACAGCCTCTTCATAATCGGGAAGAGCCTTCCAAGTGATTCGGTACCAAACTAGATTTCAGACAGTGTGTCTCTCTATCGTGTTACGGTTTTAACTTAATTCTGGAGTAATTATACGAGTCACACAGTATTCTATACGAATACAACAACAATAACAACAGCGTCGTTAGTTTTGCTTTCTCCAGACTGGAGAAGAAAGTGAGGCGAGTGAGTCTGGTAGTGAACGAGGACTAGACGAAATATCTCCTGTCACCAAAAAAGAGTCAGCGTAATTGCGACTCGGCTCCCCCTTCACTGTTGAGACTCATATTTTTGAAGTCGTATATACTTTCACCTATCCATCAGCCAGGTGCTACTTTGGACTTATTAGGCGAACAAAGACTCTTATGAGTCGGCGCTAGGTGTTTTTGAGGGAAGGGTTTTGCGAACGATTTATGTACCTTTGAGCATTGGTAACATTGTACGAAATATAAAGGTTATTGACATAGCGCACCCAACAAAGAGATATTGGTTATGCCGATCATGTCATCCGTAAATATATGTCTAGAAACTCTTTGCAATATTTAGCCTATATGGTTCAAAATCACAATGTTGAACAAGTTACTGACTTCATTAGCTTAGGTTTCACAATATATCCTAAGTTAGATTTAAGAAACCATATAAACTTCTGTGCTAATTAGGCTAAGGAGTTCAATGACCCATATATTACCAAATTACTTTACGCTTCGCTCGCAAGGCCCATTTTGGAATATGGTTCCGTTATACGGAGTCCACACTATCAATTCTAGAGTGATAAATTGGAATCTGTATAAAAAAATTCCGATTCTTCGCCTTAGGGAATTTACATTAGGATGCGAATAAGAATCTCCTTCCTTATAAAAGGCGACTAAGGATTATTAATCTGCCTACACTCCATATTCTTAGAGAGATAGAGAGATGCTTTAGACACTTTGCCTCGCTCTTTGTGTTTATGCAAATCTAACTTTGAAATACAGATACTTGTGTAACAATTTTAATATTAATTCCGTCAGCTTCAGTTCTTCTGACTCGTTTTTGGTATCAAGAAATGTGTACTGAGAGTTTTAAAGACTAATAAATAATATATTTAATCTTCAACGCTTCTTAGCTGAATTTATTTATACATATATAGCAGCTGATGAGCGAATCTATAACCGCGACCTTCCGCGATCGATTTCGGGCTTCGGAAAGTCCGGGCTGTGCTTAATTTTCTATCACCGGTCTGTGGGATTATTGGATTTTAGTTTTACCCATCGGGCATGTCCGTCCGTCGGTTGGGCGGAGTGTTTGGTTACGCTGGGTTCGTCCCTCGCCAAAAAAAATTAAATTAAATTAAGAACGACCTGGCTGGTCAAATAGTGAAAAGATGAAATGACTGGCGCGCTGTTGTTAACTCGGCTGAAATCTCGTAAGTGGTTACATTTCGGATATCAATTTAGAAACAAACAAATCTTAAGAATTAAAAAAATGTGTGTTCGTTAAAGAGCGAATATAAAAAATTTGAATAATTATGCAAAAAAATTAAGGTATCAATTTTAATCCTATTAATTAGTATGATATTTGGGGAGATCCGATCTGCATGAATAACAAAGTTTTTAGCATATTCAGTGAAATAATTAAACGAAATTAAACAAAACGTCCTTTAAATAACTTGGCCTGGAATAATTTATTCTATCGGATTCATGATTTCGCCTTTCAAAAAGAGTGGTCAATTTCCTATAAAATGAAATTACTAACAAAATGTTTAATAAATGTTAAAACTGTTGATTCTGTCATTGCATTAAAAGCGCTGTGAAACGAAATATTTCATTATAAGTAGTAAGTATGTACATATGTATGTGTATAAATAATAAGTATTTTGCACTATTGAAGCGTAGCTGCTCTTATCAATTTGCATAATTACATTCGTTTATTAAAATACGTGAAATGTATGCATTTAAGTAAGCATATGTATGTATGTACATATGTATGTTAAGTAAGGTGGGAGCGATTTTGGATCAAACCGAATATAATATTTGAAATTTCTGTTTTATGATGGACAATTGAAAGAATATATTGATTCTGATGTTATGTCGTCATTTGTCCAATTATATGAACTTGAGCGGTAGTATGATGGAAACTCCTCTTCCCTTACAAAGGACAAACGAAAAGAGCTTTTGCAACTACCGCAGATAAACGCATAATCCGCCTATTCTTGTGCGCGTGAACAGAACGTTTGGACCATCGTTAGGTATAAGAGGAGCGGCAGCTTTTGCAGCAAATCGAGTTGAAGACTCAATTGTAATAACATTGGTGCAAAGTAAAGAATTGTATGACAAAGATTTGTAAAATAAGCCATTGTGTATAGTAAAGAATTGAATTATTGAGGACTAAATAAACGGTGAGTAAATTCCTGACGGAAGAGGCCAAACGAACAATTCTTGGACTATTATTTAGCAATCTAGTGATCGGACTCGAAGGACTTGGGAAATCATCGAGGGTAGCTACGAAAAACGTTACAATATATACGTTGATATACCTAAAATTATTTCGGTATAGTCGTTTTCAAAAAAAAAAAAAAAAATCCTTTTGCACATTCCATATACCTTATGTGATTTTACTAAATACATCCTAGCTACGGTAGTAGTTCGTAGCCCGATTTATGAATTTTGGCCATAGTGCCTTCAGACGTACCCGTGCATTGTCGTGATAAAACATTTTTTCCAAATGCGGCCGTTTCGTCTTCAAATCGATATCGAATCTGTACAAAAATTCTGAATAATACTCGCCGATGATCGTTTCAGCCAAAAAACTGTGGCCATGACCTTGTTGGCCGACAGACCCACTTTGGCATTTCTGGTGTACGTTGACGAAAATTAACCCACTGTCTTGATTGTTCTTTGATATCTGGTAAGTTGCGGTGGAACCTTGTTTTGTCTAAGGTAATGGAACGTCGAAAGAATTCGTTTGGATTGCGGTTGGACATCGCCAAATACTCTTTCGAAATTGTTACGCAGTTGCGCTTAGCTTATCGAGCGGTTAGATTTTTCATTTTATGTCACATTACTCACTTTTATCGACGATTTCTGGAATGACTACTCCTTTTGGACGACATAAACGTTTGGCGTCACTTTTACTGGTACGGCCACAACGGAATCCAGTAAATCACTCCTTAACCACTGAAATTGATGGTGCAAAGTTCCTATAGTATTTATCTAAACGTTCCTTGGTTTTAGGAATTGCTTATTTACGCAAAAATTATGCTTAACCCTTTTAGTGCCGGGCTAAATAGAGGTGCCTATGCGAGAAAAATCAGCCGAATTTTACAGTTTTACAAGGATTCGGGAAAATGTTTATAAAAACCAAACGAGGAACAATATTTACATAAAAATGAAAAAAACCATATATTGTGGATGAAATACAGAACAAAATAATGATACTAGTTTTTTTTTTGTATTCAATTAAAATTTAAAAAAAAAAGTATAAAAGTTTATAAATAAAGTAAAAGTTGAGTTCTCTTATACAAAACATATTTGCATATACAAACAGTCATCTTTCCATCATAATTTTATATGGGCCAATTATTATGAAGTATATACTTTGCATTTCCAATGCATTTTGTAACAAGATAAACAAAACTATTGGTATAGGTAATATAACATTGCTGAAACAAAATTGTGTTGTCATAAATATTTATATTTATATATTGTAAATGTGTAAAATTTTGTTATTGTAACTCACACAAATAATTTATTTAGCATTCGTGGCTGCTAATGCACACTCCATGCAATCCTTTGTTGCACTTATTACGAAAAACTATTTATATTAATTCTCTCGTAATGAAATTAGATAATTTATAACGTATTCTAAATTTATTTTGAGATAGAGTTCTCGGCTTTGGCACTTCTCGCCAGTGCAACATGAGCCCATAACGTCCTCCGGCACTCAAAGGGTTAATCAGCACATGGAATTCACTTCTTTCTTTTCCATAAAGGGCAAAGCTTCCTCAAAAAGTCACTGATTCATCAAACAGTCCTCGTATCATATGCTATTACTGATAAACCGTAAGTCTATAACTTTATTTTACTCCTTTACACAGTTGCACCCCGGTATTAAAATAATATTTTATTCAATTAAAAAATTCAGAATTCAATGGTACTATTTCAAAATGAACACATGTAGATATGTATGGCCTTTATGCACATGCGCTCATATTTAAGCACTATTTTACGAAATAATCAGAGATTGAAATTTCAATTCCTCTTACTTAGATGTATGTATGTAATTAAAAACCAAAAGCAGAAAGTAACGAGAATTCATTGAGCTATTTCTGCATTTTCAAGGATAGCAGGGAATTTTTTTTAGAAATCCTAATGAAACGAGTTCCTTTATTTTAAGGTGCTATAAATAGATCAAATCGAACAATTTTATACTTCCTAAAATGAATTTTCTGGGCGCAACTGTTCATTAAATTAAATTTAAAAACGATAAAAATCCAAAGTCACTAAATTCAGCTATTGAATAACGAAAAGTCTTTAAAAATAACAATATTTCAACATTAGCCGTATCCGGGAGCAGAAAACTTCTGATAAAATTCGGTTGTAACCTCTGTCATCGGAATCTATTATTATTTAGTATTATTTAATATTAAACATATTACAATAGTTGTTTGGTAACTGATCGAGGTCGCGAAGGGGCCGTGGGAGAGGCCGTCGACCTGGTCAACGCGGTGGGGTGGGCAGCAACAAAAAGATGAATTGACGCCAGAGTGTCTGTTCATCCAACATTTACACTGAAAGTGATGCAACGTTGATTGAAAACTTGAATACGAGCTGCATATTTATTAAAACCAATTATTCTAGCACTAGACATTGAGGAGAGTGAATTCAGTGCAATTTGCGGACTCATACAGCCTGTGCAGTCCATGAAGACGTTTGCGATTCTTGTCGCTAAGTTTCACAATGTTTAGTATAATGTTTTACATCCGAATCTGTATTTCTTCTAATAAATAAATGTGTTTTTAAGTTTTGTAGGGTCGTTTTATTTATTCCATAATAAGTCATAAGACAATTAAATCACTTTAAGATACTTTCTTGATGTATAACTTAAGTCAATACTTTTATATATGTAAGGCTTCAAAGCGGAAGAGTCATATTAAAAGCTTCTCCTTTATATATTAGAAAGTTAAAAGTTCTGAAACACTCCTACTAATTGTTTTGAAGTAGGAATATATTATTTTTCTAATTTAAATTCAAAATTCACTGAAAAATTAGGGAAATGGTACTAAAGTACTCCGTTGAAGTATTTCTTTATGAAAATCTACATAGATATCAATATCTTTGATTTTTGAATCAACACCAGTCGTTATAAATTTATGCATTAAATTGGAAAATTTTTAAGAATACTAAGTTTCAAGGAAATTTATGGACTGATATGGGAAGTCCATGAGGACCGAAATACTTTATTTAGAGGCTAACTGATTTACAAGACATTCGTTCCTTTAATTAAGGCATCATCAACCAGAAGTGGCTACATGATGATCCCAGCCCAATGCAATTTAAATATATTTTTGGTAGGTTTTAATGCAAATACTAAATTTAAAAATATATTTATGTAAGTACGCTTTGTATGCTCTTAACATACTGAACTATTATCGGGCTGATGAAGTGTTGCACCTGATAACACCGATTGGCTTCCGTCACATTGCAGTAACGTCAAGTCGTATCTCGCGGAATCCGATAATGTATCAATTCCACGAAGACGCGTTAAGGTATATTGCTGGGTATATTATATGCAAGTTAAACCTATGTGGAAAAGAGTCAGTCGGCTGTAGTTTTAAGTGGATTGACGAGGTCTCTAGAGTTGCTTCAAAAAACCTTGTTCCCAATTTGTGCAAAAAATTGAAGCAATTGGAAAATATCTTCCACTCTTTAAATGGATCCAAATTGTATTTAGACGAGAATTATATGCAAAATATGTTGTTTATTATTTTATGTCATTAATAATTAATAATCAATAATATATATATATATATATATCATATAAGCGGCAGTTAATAAAAAAAAATCAAGAAATATAAATTGTATATCCATGTTATGTGCTGGACCAATTGTATAAATAAATTTGGACATAATATTAAAACCAATAATATTTTTATAATTTGTTAATCATATGGTATATGAGTTAATGGTAAGATCATATTTATTCAAGTTTAAAGTAAGTTATGTTCGGCCATACCCCGGAATTGAAAACATTTAATTTTGAAAGCTGTATCTAAAATTACATCATATTAAACACAAGTCGGTGATTTTTTATTCTATTTCTATATCCTATACATTATAGTTTAATCAAAAATATACGTTTTAAGCAGATGCAATAGTACTTTTATTATACATCCATACATATATATTATAACCGCTGAAGCAATTTTCATATATTATTCATTCTGTATTAATATAAAGATTTAGTAATAAAAATGACTATCTGAATTTCCATTTTTCTACTACTTTAAAAAACAATACCGAAATATGACTGCGGAAATAGTAAGGTGATTCTACTGATCACACCTAGTAATGATTCCACCATGTATACTCCTATATGTAATCACTCAACCTTACTCGCAACAAATCATGCATACGAAATACAATTTAAATTTTTCAATTAAATAATAGAAAAAATATAATAAAAATTTCGCCTTGTTAAAATATAAAAATTAAAATTCCACCACCGATACACCATAGGATTAAAACCATTAAATGACTTTCAATTATACATATATTCGATCATAGGCTTTATCAAAGTGCAGTGGCGTGATTAATTGTTTCGGAAGTTCGTTGACAGACGACAAATCTGTTAATACTTGCACACATATATGCACATAACATTATTGATAAATACATACATACGTTTACTCGTGCGTAAATGCTGATGCATGTGAAAGTTGATAAGTTGATTTATATGAGAATATTTAAAGCATGAGAGATAAATAAGGAAAGATACAAATTAGCAAAACCTTTTACGATGGAGTGGACCTAGACCTCCTTCCGAAGTAACAAATTATTAAACTGAAAGTATAAGAAATAAAATGTTAATTAAAAATAATTAAATTAAATTTTCATTTATATCAGGCAATATAGCATTGTCATCGACTCAGCTTAGGTTTTATTTAATTAATTATTTTCTAAATAGGGACATAAGCCATTTCTATTTGTAAGAAGTAATATAAAGGGTGATCCAAGTAGGGGTCCTTTTTTTTTGATAACCGACTAGTTGATGCCTGAAATTGAAGCTCGTGATATCCGCGACATTTGGTTTCAACAAGATGGCGCCACTTCCCACACATCGCAATGGATTTATTGAAAGAACACTTCGGTGAGCAGATAATTTCACGTTTTAGGCCGGTGGATTGGCCACCAAGATCGTGTGATATCACACCGTCAGACTTTTTCCTGTGGAGATATGTATATCTAAAGTCTATGCGGACAATCCCGCTTCGTTTCATAATAAACATCCCTCATTAAGTTTTCTGCGTTTATTTCTTTAAAAAAGTAGGGAACATTGAAACGCATTACCTGATAAATCCATGGGAAATGTAGAAAGTATTACTTACAAGTTAATTTCATTCATATTTGTATAGTTTATTACCTTTTTTATATATTTAATAAATAATTTTAATATTGAATGGTACCTCACAAATGCAACCATGCGTAATTATTGGTTTTCTGTATTTCCTTTTATTCGCATTTCACTATGCAGATTTATTGTTTTGTTGATGAAGGTAAATGTAGTTTTCGTTATTAAAAACGCTTATTTACTAATAAACTTCTTGATTTATAGGTAAAGGAAGTGTTGAACTACTTACATACATATGTCCACATAGGATTATTCTTCATGGTCACGTTGCTATCCAAAAGCAATTGGACCGCAGTCACAAAGGTCAAGACAGCAAGTTCCAGTTGATTCCTGTTGAATCAAGAATGCACCGCAAAAAAATACCAATAATATTCTGCCGCCTAACAAAAAATATTAATCCCAGCATATCATCTGCTTTATTATATTGGGATGTTAATATGTTTGAGCATGTCTCACAATTTAGTATATTAAAGTGAAATAAAACTTGTATAAGTAGTTGTGATTGTGATTCATGTCCTGGAAGAAATATACGGGAAAGTATTTGACAACTGTGATTTGTGGAAGGTTGGCTAAAATGTTGATGGTGAACTTAATGTCTTAAATGTAAAATAAATACACAAAAATTTCTACAAAATACATGCTTGAAATCTGCACTTGGCTATGTCTAAACTATGATGTTTTTGTGTGCTATATACAGTTTTCAGTGAGAATAAAACTAAGTTGTTTTATGTATGTATATTCCCATATAGCAAATGCTAAACTTTGTAAGATCACAATGTCGTATGCATACATGTATGAGGTTCGAAATTCTAACCCATGTAAAAAATGCAACTATTTTTTTTATGAAATTTGTTTTATTTTTGTAACATTAATGTGATATAATTTAATAAAAGTGCTAAATACATGTGTAAATGAGAGCAACAAAATATATTTTATTGAATATTGTAAGTTTATTAAATAAAAACATTTTTATTAGCATGTTATATACCATACATATGTATACAGTATAATGTACTTAATTACAACTACGGTTTATATAAATTTGTGTATGTGTTCAGTTAAGTACACTACATATTATTCAGTTAAACTGAATTTAGTTTTTCATTGCATGCCTCATTGTTGTTCGGCGCCGCCAGTGCTTAGTATCCAAGTCAACTCATGAAACTAACATTGCCCAAACCAGAATTAACCAGTTTCTTAAAATAAAAGTCATTTTTTAAAGCTCGAACCTCAAAATTCATTGTTTCCTTTGTGTTTTTAACTTGAATTTTTGCAATAAAAACTTCTGTAAATCTCATTTTATTCAGCAAGCAACATTATTTCAAAAAAAGTATTTTAATGAATGCTCACTTCAAATAGTACTTTAATGGAAATCAATACCAATATAAATGGAATGGGTAAAATTCTATTTGTCTCGCTGTTTTGAAATCTTAATATTTTGTTTGCATACTTTCTTATACATAATTCTTCATCATTATGCACTACACTGAAAAATACACAAAGTAATTAGAAATATATATATATTTCATAGGAAAGAACCTTACCTTAAAATGCTTCCTACGCGTCCTGCTGAATTTCTGTAAATAAAAAATAAAAAATAATTAATAAAATTTTCACAAAATAAGATTTGCCTCCAAATGTTGGGCAAACTTTCAAAATGAATGAGAAATAAACATAATATAAACATAAACAAACAAGCGCAGGGTTGGTCCTCCAGCGGATTAGGTTTTAATATTTTGGTAAATAAATTTGTAATTATTTTTCATATTCTACTAAATTTATGGAACAAACCGATCACGCATAATTGATGCGAAATCTTTCCAACATGTTTTACTAATCTATTGAAAGAAAATATTCAAAATTTGTGTAAACATACCTGATGTTCTTAAACTATTAACTAAAATTCTTGCAACACAACAACCTTACTTCGAATTCATTGCTTCACGAAGCCCAGGCTGCGATTTACGACACCGTAGCTGTTTCACAATACTCTGGTTTTGACAACCGAGAAAAGAAACCGACAAAGAAGGAAGTAAAATGGAAAGGGAGTTAGGTTACTTTGTAGGCTGTACAATGAATTGATCGCTTTATGTTCACGAATGTCTCATCAGCGACGCATAGTAGGAATTTCTTGTACAATTTCACATTTTTTTCATTCTGTGTATGAGTGAAATATTGTCGTTGGTAATTTGAACAATAAAAATAGAACACAAATTTGTTTCGAAAAGTTTCTTTTGCAATCACTTACATAAATTTTTAAAAATAAGTGAAAAGTATCTGGCACATAAGAATATTTCTAGTATGTTTTTTAAACACTGAAATAATTTCTAATTTCTGTGAAATTCATTTAATGCATTCCTGAACTAATTTAATGAGAACACTGACTTCACGAAGCTTCAGTTGGATATTGCAATTAGATGTAAGAACTATTAATTCGAATCAATATTAACACGTGAGCTATTTAGAATGTAAAAGATTAAAATATAAACGACGTGTAGAACTTAATGCGCAAAAGTTAAATGTTTTTAGTTATAAGTAAATGAGCTGTATTCAAAGGCCTATTTTTGTTCGAAAAATTATTTTTAATTGAATATTTTGTTATACAACAAAGAAAAATTGGTAGAAGTGACAGCTGTTTCGGAGATCAAAGATAGGCCTTTGAATTCAGCTCATTTACTTATAACCAAAAACAGTTACAGGCCGCATTAAAAATACCCATTAATATAAGTCGAGCCCAACAAGCAATCCTAATTATATACATTTCTCAGACAATTGATGCCTGAATGTATGCAGGATTGCAAAAACTCGCTAACCCAATATTAAGTAAAAATAGCGGCTAAATATTAGTGCACTTAATAGTTGTTGGTTAGTAAAAAACTGAATAATACGACAACAGATTACATGGCAGATGTTGGCTCAGTGGGTAGAGCACTCGCCTGTGATGCCAGAATCCGTCGGTTCGATTCCTAGCAAAAGAAGTCTGATGAGGAGATGTGGTGATCTCCGAAACAGGTGACAGCCATTTTTTCTTTGTTGTAAACCAAATTTTTCAATTAAAAAAAAAATTCTAACAAAAATAGGCCTTTGAGTACAGCTCATTTACTTATAACAAAAAACAATTACAGGCCGCATTAAACAATTCATTTTCTACTGCCTATTTCTAAAGTTCTTTAACAAATACGAAAGCACGACAACACAGGTTTCCGAGCGAAACAAACAGTCTCACATATATTTCGCGACAAACAACAAGACTTATTTTCAAACGTATTAAAGCAAGCTTATAAAGCAATTTATGTAATATTTTTAGTTTTTTCATCAATTTCTACACCTCTTAATTATTTTTAGCCATGAAAAAAGTAAGAACACATAATCAGCAACAAATATTTACCGCGATCTACTCGTGTTTTTCGTTTTGACTATTTACGTTTGCATATCTTTTTCCTATGTAAAGAGTTGTTCACAATAAAAAATAATATGTCAAATTTCCGTGCCTACTACTTTTTTCCATCCACGAAATATATAAGTTTTTTTTCGCTAGAGGTGCATACCGACCTTTATGTGTGAAAATTTGAGAAACACCTTGATTAAATACTGAAAAGCCTTCATGGGTGGGTGCTTGAAGTTCAGTTGAAGTTTCCAGAATATTTGCACTTATAGAGAAGAGAAGCGAATGTATGGAACAACAGGTGGTTCACCATGAGTGTATTCCTTTTTCCTGCCATGTGGGTGTGTATTACTTTCTCCTTCAAGAGTTACCTCAGTGAAGGCCTAGTACTCACTAATATGAACACTAAAAGCCCTTTTTTAATTTATTTCTTTTTTCATCAAGTTCGACAATAGTATCTGCACCATTGCGATCCAATGCAATGCAATCTCACATATTTTTATCAGGTTTAATAGCTGCTTGGACATTATACATTTTTTAATAGTTTATATTTTATTCATTCATTAACAATAATAAAATGATATTTCTTTCCAAATAATGCTAATGTTTAAAAATTAGAATTAGGTCGATTTGGTCGTAATTCGCACAGTAATTGAGAATCAATTAACCACTCTCGGCGTGACTCGCTCTCAATAATTTTAATTTCGAATTAAGTAATGCCACATGTATTTGGAGAGCGAATTACGAATGAGAGAGCGAACAACGTAATTGGAGGCCCTATTAAGAGAGCGTAGTGCAGATTCGTATTTTTCAGCGTGTTTGTTATTATTTTATCACTTCTTTGAATACGGGTACAAACAACCACACACGTAACAAATCCCTTGCAACACGGTCTCCGCATTTTCGTAAGTTCTTATTCACAAATAACGCGTTTTAGTTACACTTAAAATGACTTGTCATGCTTTGTAAAATTACCATATAATGAAAAAGGAATGAAAAATTAAAGAAAAGTTTTAACATAATTTAAATTTGAAAAATTTGATCTGTCATTGGGGGTTTGGAACCACTTCGCCGAACATGCAGTGAAAATTTCTTAACTTAACTCGGGTCTTTAGAGGTAGCTCGAGCTCTGGTTCTGAAATAGGTGGTGCTTGGTTTCCAAAATCGTCATTTACGGGAAGAGAGTTCACAAAAGTTTTGACAGACTCTCCGTTTATTTCGTTTAGAGCCTATCGGTAAGACGTCCTGTCCAGCGGTTTTTGTCTATATTACTGTACAAGGTTGCGGTAGTCTAGAATTCCTTTCCTGATATGTTTAGGTGAAGGTTCGGCTACCAGTAAATGCCTGTTAGCATAATCCCGATGGTAGCAATCCAACAGATAACAATTGCTTACAGAGCATAACATTATGTTTCTTATCTGAGCTGAGAGCATAGACGCTTCACTGTGTAAGTGATGCGCCGGTGTCATTAGGAGGTTTCCTGTCCACCTCTTTAACCCCGGCCGTAATGACCATTCCTCAATGTCCAATAGCAGCACTGCGTGGTTGACCATGTTGATAGATTTCGACAGCTTCGTGCTACCAAAACAATTCGCGCGAGACCATGGACTATCTGGGTGTTTATGACGATAAATGCGGCTGTAGTACTTTGCACTTTACGGAAGCCATGCCGTTGCATATCTAGGCTTATATAGTGTGTGAAAGACTAGAGCAGCAAGTCCTCAACTGTCTTGGCTGCTGGAGAAAGAAGATATATCTGCCGATAAGACTTTCCCGTCTTAGTAGCGGGACCACTCTACCCTGTTTCCACACAGAGTGGTCAAAGACAAAATGAGAAGCTTTATGAGGTAGTCTGCTCCCACAAAACTCACGACGTTCTAAACACCGGACTTTACCTGGATTTTATCTGTCTGTAATTTTGCAGTTGCATCCAGTTAAAGAATTAAAATTGAGTATTTTACTAATAATACTCCACTGTTCGCGAATTTACTTAAATTTAAATAGGCGAATAGCAAGTGATTACTCTCGTCTATGTATGTACATACATACATACATACTTCTTTAACTTTGTACTGTAGACAATGCGGAAAATGACGCTAAAGTCATGTGGTTTTCGCGGTCTTCAGCAAGTTCTTATTTGTATTTTTACTTTTTCTTATTTCAGAGATGAACAATTTCATTAAAATTGCTGAACCTTTTTGTACTATGTATTTCATTTAACTGTGGCGGCATATTGCTACAAGGCAAGCTAATCTTATGTTGCCTTTGGCGATAGTCTTGCGTTGCATGAAAGCATCTCGGCACGTCATTGCTTTTACACATGTTTTTTATGGAACCAAATTTTCGCTTCAAAAGTTAAAAAAGAAACTGCAAGTATTTTAATTTTAATCACACATACATATTTATACAAGTATATAAAGGATTTCGCGTGATAATGATGCTGGCTGACATGATACATCCCTCACAGCATTGTTTATTAAGAATTTCAGTTACACATTATAATTATTTACGTACATACATATATATATAAATATTTTGCGCTTTGTAACCGCTGAAACGATTTTTATATATGTTAGTGCATATAATGAGTAACAATCCTAAGCTCCCAAATGGAAGTAATCAATATAAGGAAATTAAAACTTTATTGAATGACAATTTGTTCATATTCGATGAATTAATTAGCTTCAATTCCAAATACGCCCAGGATGCTAAAACCAGCTTCCTATTAAGAATCAACAGTTAGCCGGCAAAGATAAAACCAAAGCGGAAGGGAAAGAATTCTCTTCCTGAAGAGAGTAAATGCCATATATTCTGCTTCGATATCTGCTTCGATATCTGCTTGGGGCCAACTAATGCAATCAATTTGAAATTGTTGAAAAAATGCACAATACACACACACTTAAAAATTTACATTTGTGTGTTTCATAAATGTGTTTTAGAAAATCTCTTACATTGAAACATTCTACACCAACAATGGACCATTCACTAAGAAGAAGTTTCAAAGAGCACGACATTTTCACTTGGCTATACTGCTTTATCGACAATCCAAGGCAGATGGCGCATGCTCGAAAATAATTATTGTTTACCTTTACCAAACGTGAGAGCCCAAGAACTAAGTGGAAGGCCATCTGCCGCTATGCTTAACAGCATCGCCATTAGTAGTCGCCTCGGCGTTGACGCGGTTAGACCGGCTTTATTTGTTAAAGAACGCATGGCAGATAATATTTTTGAATTTTTATTGGTATCACAAACAAATTAAGTTGACGCTTTATCAGTAACAGAAGACGAAGTGTAGTGAACGCGGAAAACCTTGACAGTGCAAAGAAGTGCTCGGCGCGGAAGGAGCAGTGTTGCATCGCCCACTTTTTATGTGGCTTAAAGGAACGAGCTTATGTTGTGTGTAAATGCAAGACGGTTGGTTGTCTTCTGATTAAGTGTTCTGCGAAAAGTGAATGCGTGAGTGAATTTTATTGTCGTCACTAAAAATTTTTTTTTAATGATTTTGGGGTGTTGGACGTCCTTCAATTGATTTAACTTGTGTTTGAACAACGGTGATGCGATATTTTCATTTAAAATGGAAGTTAATGATTCGTCCATATCATTTTCTAATCATTTGCATGGCTTCCGTTTTATGTAGTGTTGACGTTTAAGTGGTTACCAACAATTGAATGAATACTGGGAGTGGTTTTGGTTTATTGACACTGCCATTAGAAACTAAGATGGATTGATTGGGACAAATTGTTGTATTGATTACACAATGATGCCGGGAGGTTAACCATTTTGGTTTTATCATTAAATATATAAGCTGTATATATAGTGATTTGTGGATTTGTGTACAAGTGTGTAAACGTGACAGCAAATACATACAAATATACATGCATTCATATACATAGGAAAAAAATTATTTACATCTATTAAGTTAAGTCTTTATGCCAGTATTTTATAAATACGGAAGTCAAAAATTATTAATTCCTTTAATGCAAGTATTTTTGTTAGTAATTTAAAATAACGGCAAAAATTCATTAATTCTTAAATACTATTTTATTATAACTTTAAAAATAATATACAATCTCAATTCAATTTAAATGCAGATTTGGGAGATTTCTACAAATAAATACTTGAACACCATACATCCGAAATGTAATTTAATACATTTTAACACGTGCTTTTAATCACTAAAGCTGCGAGATTAGCAGTGCATGTCTTACTTTTGTTTGAATACCATCCATAACAGTAGCTTAGAGAAAACATGGAACATATTTGCCTATTTGTACTTTGTATGTACATATGTACTTGTATTTATGTAGTGCATTCGCTACATAATCGCTCAAGCCATTGTACAGCCTACATAGTAACCAAACTCCCTTTCTATTTTACTTCCTTCTTCAATCGCTTACTATTGTCGCTTGTCAAAGCAGGGTGCTGTGAAACAGCCAGGGTGTCGTAAATCACAGCCTGGGCTTCGTGAAGCAATGAATTCGAAGTAGGGTTGATGTGTTGCAAGAATTATTGTTAATAGTTTAAGAACATTAGGTATGTTTACACAAATTTTGGATATTTTCTTTCAATAGATTAATAAAACTTCTTGGAAAGATTTCGCTCAAATATGTGCAATCGTTTTTTTTTTCATAAATTTAGTAGAATTTGAAAAATAATTACAAAGTTATTTACCAAAATATTAAAACCGAATCCGATGGAGGTACAACCCTGCGCTCGTTTTTTTATGTTTATTTCTCATTCATTTTGAGTTTTTCTCAACGATTTGGAGGCAAATTTTAAATATTTTGAATTTGAATTGAATTGAATTTTGAAATAAAGTACATCAAGTAAAGTACATCATCATAAGTATTTATCAGGTAAAGTACTTGCTTAGGAAGATATATACACATATTTCTTTGTGTACTTTCATATTTTCAGTGTAGTGCTTAATGGTGAAGAATTATAAGAAAGCATGCAAAACAAAATATAAGGAATTCAAGACAGGGAGATAAACCGAATTTTACCCATTCCATTTATATTGGTATTGATTTCCACTAAAATACTCTTTGAAAAGTGAACATTCATTAAAATACTGTTTTTTTCCTTTGAAAATATTTGCAAGCATATGTATATCTACACATGTATACTTTAAACAAATAAATAGATATATACAGAAGTTTTTTATTACAAAATATCTTTTATATGCTATTTATGTACGTAGTTATTTGTATAAAACGAAAATTAACTGAAATATGTAAGTTTAAAATTATGAATATACATATATACATATATGAGATTTGGGTTAGTTTTTTTGTGAAGTGAAAAAAGTTGAAAACACATAGGAAAAAATAAACTTTGAAGTGCGAGCTTAAAAAACGACTTTTATTTTAAGAAACTGATTAATACATGCTTGTGCAAAGTTAGTTTATTGAGGTAACTTGGGTACCATGTGCTGGTGGCGCCGAAAGCCAATGTTATTTTCGAGGCATGCAATAAAAAACTAGATTCAGTTAAAATTAATGTATACTGTAATTAACTGAAAACATATACAAATTGTTATAAACCGTAGTTGAAAATAAGTACATTGTACTGTTTACACATGCATTGTATATAACATGTTCATTAAAATGTTTTTATGTAATAAAAATACAATATTTAATATTATATATTTTGTTGGTTTAATTTACATATGTATTTATCACTTCTATTAAATTATAAAATAGAAATGTTACAACAAATTTCATAAAAAATTAGTTGCATTTTTTACTTGGGTTAGAGTTCCGCATTTCAGGTACTCGACACATATGCATACGGCCTCATAAGACGCAAAATGAAGCATTTGCTATATGGGAATATATATAAAACAACTTGGTATTGGTTATAAATAAATGAGCTGTATTCATTGTTGGTTTTATTTGACGCAACTCACTGGAAACTGAATAGCAAACAAAAACATCACAGTTTAGACATATCAGATTTCAACCATGCCTAAACATATCACTATCCCAATATAATAAAGCGGAAAATATGTTGTGGTTTTCATTTCGTGTTGGTTCACAGAAAATTCTTTGTGTTGTTGCAGCAATTGATTCTAGATTCAACAGGAATCAATTGGAACTTGCCTTCCTATCCTTGCGACTGCACTCCATATGTTTTCGTATAGCCCCCGATGTATAAATACTACGTATATGTGGTCGAACACATACTCGTATGCATGCGCAGTACAGCAGTTCCCGTATCTATAAATAAACAAATAAGCGTTTTTAATAACGAAAACTATATTTACCTTCGTCTGCCAAACAATAAATCTGGATCTTGTTATATACACAAAAGGAAATACAATAATCCTTTGTATACGTCGTAGACCAAATATGGCTAGTAGTTCACCACTTCCTTTACCTATAAATGAAAAAGTTCATTAGTAAATAAGCGTTTTTAATAACGAAAACCATATTTACCTTCATCAACAAAACAATAAATCTGCATATTGAAATGCGAATAAGAGGAAATAAAATAAAGAAAATAATTACGCATGGTTGCATTTGTGAGGTCCCATTCAATATTACAATTACTTATTAAATATATAAAAAAGTTAATAAACTATTCAAATATTAATGAAAATAACTTGTAAGTAATACTTTTAACATATCCAATGTACTTAATAATGAAATAAATTATTATTTTTTCCAATTTCAGCATCATTTTATGTCATTTAGTTATAGGTAGTTTTTTTCTGCAATGTAATGCATGCTAATGCATCCCAGCGCTCGAAACTACGAATGACAAGTGAAATGAGAAACGAAAACGATCAGGTGCTCTCAGCTGTTCGCCGGGAGCGGAAGTAGACGAGAAGTTTGGTTACTATGTAGGCTGTAAAATGGCTCAAGCGTTTTCGTTCAAATAATATTATTCTATGAAAGTACTTTTTGTTTACATAAGAAGGCAGATGCTAATATCAGAGATCTTATAATTATTACGTAGTGGTCGGACATAGCGAATTTTATTTTCTCTTAAAAATTTCGGAAGAAAATATTGTAGAAATGCTATTGCATAGTTCGTGATTACCTATCTATTGGAAAAAATATTAAAAATTTGCAATTCTTTAACGCAACTGCATTATACATAAAATATTATATAAAAATTGTGCTAAATATTATGTTTTTTTATTTTTATCTTTTGTATACAATTAGAATTTTGTTTTGTAATAAAATTAAAGTAAAATTAAAATATTAAGAATTCATTAATATATTATTCTCATATTTCAATGAATGTAAACACTTTTGTTAAGGTAAGTAAGTTAAAAAGACGATAGAAAATTTTTAGAAAAAAATACGATTTTACAGAAAATCTCGAAATATCGTTTAATTATATCCTAATGTAAACTAATTTCAAACATTTCATCACCTTACAACGAGCTGCAATCTTGGTGACATCGTTACAAGCGACTTCATTATTTAAATATGCCAGATTACCGCATTTAAGTTGAAGTGTTCATGAAAATTTATATATGTAATTATAACTTCAAGCCCGTAAGTCATTCTGGCATTCTTGAATGATAGAAGAAAGAAGAGCAACTATAAAAAATATATCAGCCAAAGTAATAAAATGTAAAAGAAAAATAAAGTTAAATTACAAAATATAAAACAAAGTGGTTATTGTAAGTTTTTTATTCACTTGCTATCATATGCTTTTTGAGCGCAGCTGTCACTTTTCTCCAAGGATTATACGAGTATATGGTGATATTTATTTCTGCTGCCATTTGTTCACAAAAATAACTGCAGTAACGACTTTCTTAAGCACAGCGTTTAGGTAATCAAAGAAGGAAACTTTTACACCATTTCTGTGAAAGCTGGACTAAATAAACTAAATATACATACATTTGTAGTTATATATGTAATTTTCCAACATTTTAATGATATGCTCAAACTGACCATATTATAATTGTTTGTTTATGATCGAATGATTAATCATTCGAAAAAGTCTCATCCACTTCTGTTTGATTGCCTTCGGGAATATACCGCGACAGTTATACCGCCCCTAATTGAGTAGTGCCTTTGATTCAGGTCAGACAGGGAACAATAAATATGCAATCATTTCTGGAAACGAAAGTTTTCAAATTCAAACCATTCGCTAAGCACATTCGCGATTTCATTGTACATTGAACTGCAAAGCGTGTAACATTGCTTTGATTTAGCTATTTAATTTAGCCATACCTCTGTAACGAATAACATAAATACACCGAAACTAGGTATCATACCTCAATAGCCATTCCAGCATTCTCTTAGCGTGTAAGTAGTAGGACGTATACGTAGCCTAACTCTAGTAAAACCAAAAATATACATTATTAAATACAATGAAGTCAACCAGTTTATTGGACAACAATTAATTGTGACTTTAAGCCATTAGCTAATAGCAACATTAGATTTAAATGCATACACAAAAGGACAAAGTAGTTATAGTTGCATTCTATTTCCTAAAGTTTTTTCACAAATTTTGGTAAAATGTTAAGATTCTAAGAGTAAAATTCCTCTAAAACGTGGTTTCAAGTTTGGCATCTTACGTTCTCCTTTTTCTCTTGCCTATAACCACTTCCACTAATCTCATTATTTTCACGGCTTGTGTACTGTTATGTACACAGTTGACTTGACTAAAAATTTAGCCATGAGACTTTAATACATTCATATTCATATGTACAAGTACAAATATACCTTTTGTTGTTCATCCAACTGTATAAGACTTTAGTCCAAAGAGTGGTCAATCAAATAAACAGTATTACAAATAGTTGAATTTATTTACCAAATAAAGTTATATAAATATTAAAAATGCAATTTTAGTAAATTTTGGCAACACCTTTTCAGGAAAGTCGCTAAAAATATCAGTCCTATTAAGTTACGAGCAGAACTGGATACAAAGACACACTCAAAACATTAATGCATTAAATAACTCATAGATGAGAGATAATTATAATTGTATATCATTAAACCAATTTTGTGGCAGGGTTAATGGCGATGTTCTACTTAGCATATGCAGTGAATAAGAGTCTAATTTGCCGTAAGCGGTTTCAAAGCACGTTATAAGGGGTTATCTATTTTGCGGTTTCCAAAATACACTTCAATAAAATCCATTTAAATTTTAATTTTTTCATGAAATTCCGTTTTTATTAAAAATGTTGAACCTTGGCATTATAAGTGAGACACTAAATCATTCAACTGACCGCCTCGTGAATTTTTACAGGGTTTTCCTGTAGTCCTACAAGTCCAACCATGTCAAATCTCATGGTTTCGGTGGCCAATTGACATATTCGCTCGTGTTGTGGGGCATATGGCACCATCTTGTTGGAACCACGAATTGTCCAAGTCGTTTCTTGTGTTTATCAATTGCAAGTCGGTTATCATACGACCATAACGCCCCGAATTGACAGTGGCAGTCTCGCCGTTAACGTTTTCAAAGGAAAAAATCCAATCACACCGCCGAACCATGAGCGCACCAAACTGTAATTTTGTTTGGCTGTATTGGCCTCTCTTTAATTATATGACGATTCTCGGAGCCTCAGATGCGATAATTTTGTTTGTTATGGTATCCACCGAGTGAGATGTGCCTCGTTTCTGAAAAAAAAAATTGTTTGGAAATGTGTTGGTTGTGACGTAAAGTCCCAGCTCTTGAGAACGTCGAGAAATAAACACATTCGGATCTTCGGCTACACTTTCACTTACAGCAACGACATTTGAGGTGGAACGAGAAAAAAGATGATGCACAGACCTTACATTATCTTTCAACGATCCAGCCTCTTCAAATTTGTTTAAAATTTTACCAATTGCTTGAGTAGTTGGACGACGATGTGCACCATAATCTTCTCTTGGAATACGAAATGTGGTCACGTAACCATTTTGGTAGTAGGTTTCAACAATTTTATTGCGTTGTGTGGTTGTTACTCAATCCATTTTCATAAATGCCTGACTTTTAACTAAAACAAAACATATTTGGTTTCATAGTTAAGTCTAAGGGATTTCAAAATACAGACCTGAACTTTCGAACCCACTAAATGGATAAGATAACCCTTTAGGTAATTATACTTGTAATTAACTTTTCTTAGTTTCTGGTTATCGATGTGAGTATTTATGAAAGATTGATATTAACGTTACTTAACTTCTGAATATCAAATTCAAGAGGAATTTTTAATAGAAAAGTTAAAATGAGAGAAATAAAATATGAAATAAAATATACTTAAGCATCCACAAAATTTGTACACTTTTGAAGTTAGAGCAAATCATCGAAGTGGTATGAAAGAATTTTCTTCAAATAACGAGTGCATTAAAAATGTGTATTCCACAAAAGTCTAGATTATTTAACGGGGAAAATCTCTTAAAGTGACTAATTACAAGTATAACTGTAGATTCAATAGCTTTCGATGTCGCTGACTGATATTGATTATGTCTTCAAAAGTTCATCTAAAATCTTACGATTCTGACAATTTGTGGTCGATGATTTGGTCACATCACATTGTATCCTACGTTTTGTATAACTCAGAGACTTTTACTCAGCAGTATTATTCTCAGTAGATTCTTGACTTGCAAAGACAGAAATGAAATATTGTTTGAGCTTATATCGGCTTATTTGATAGATTCCAACTAAATATGTAAATGTTTTGGTTAAGCTCAAGTTCATTTCATGGTCGTCCAGCTTCTAATTTCATTTCTTAATATATGAGTTGAGTTGAGTTTATGTGGCTTCTAGCGTGCCAACACACTTAGTCCTATTGTCCCATTGTGACGCCTAAATAAGGACTCTATCACCTTTTCAAATGTGCGAACTATTTGGCAACTCTTATGAATGACTATGGAATTTTCAATGCTTGCTGTGGTTAGCCTTTTACCCTGACGCGCCATTAAACAATGTTCTGTTATTTTGGCTATGTAATGCAGATGGAGTAAAATATCTTGACCATTTAGCGTCTAGCGCTGGCCAAATCTGCATTGACAGGTTATGCATGACTTCATTGAGTCATCTGCTATTGACCTTTTTAGTGAAGGCCTGTATTAGCATATGCGTTACAGTGGACAGATGTACACACACACAGCTTGTGCAGTTTCGAAGCGCGGTTGCTTGGTATACTTACATTCAAGGACCTTTGATGATGTACCTTTGTTATTTACCCAACATTATACAAAATATACAAATAAATGGAGATTATCTTAGTGAAATTAATTACATTTCGTTCTGTTATTATTATTTTACTCGAACGATTTTTATCAGATCCTCGCAGACCCGGCCACACGTTGTTATGGCTTTCTGCCAATTTTTTTCCAATTTTTTTTGTACTTAGTGTTGCAAATGGTCATAAAGTTCTAATTAAGCATAATCTAATTCAAAATATGAAATAGTATTATTGTATTTTATTGTGAAGAAAGTATTATTTATGCTTCATTTAGAAATATCATCCCAAATTTTAACCAAATCGAATCATAAATAATATTTTTGTGGATTAGATCGGTCCACATCCTGGAAATCATCATTCACATAAATCGAACTACAATAAGATTTCGAATAGTGCGGTCCCTGGTCCACTTCCCGGAATAAGTGGTGTTTATGCTAATCTAAAAGCTTCATGTAAATCGAATAAATACAATTTTTTCGAATAAGTAGGTTCCAAGTCCACTTTTCGGCAGAAGAACTAATCTACGTATGATTTTTTCGAATAGGCTCACTTAACGTATTTTTCTAACAAATTAATCTTTCCCTGAACTTCAACAAATATTTCAAGATCAAAATTAGACAGATCGGTCCCGCCATTCACGACTTATGCGGATAAATACGTTTCCACTAAAAAATCGCTAGGAAGGCTAGTAAAAATCTCAATTACCAGTAAATATTGAAATGCCGCAAACAAACGAAATCGCATATCTCGGAGCTTGACATTCCTTGACACTGAGTGAATATAATAAAAACAAAGCTCATAGTAAATGCAGCTTAGAATTTGCTGCTGAAGAGCACGCTACACAACACTTGAATCATATTCAATAAAAAGCTTGCCTTAATATCCCATTACGTTTGATTATCGACTTTAATTTAATTTGATCCCCATTAATTAACGTTTACAAAAACATGTATATATATATATATACACGTATATTAATATGTAAGAACCCAATGGGCCTGTCTAAGTGCTGATATTCGGTTCCTTACTCTGAATATGTGTGTATGTTACATATCCATATGTATGATTTTGAGTGCACGCATATCTGCATATGATGATTCCACAGTCACGTTTGGTTTCAGCGTTTCCTCATTTTCATTCGCATTGGCGCATTAATTACCATTTGTGCTAGCATTGCTTGGTTACAGCCCGAAGAGGATGAAGGTAAGCGGAACGCTTGTTGCGCATGGGATATGTGCCCACAGCAGCGGTTACGATCGATGGCTGGTGAGGCGTGACGTTATCGTAGCATATGCAGCAGTAGCATAAAGTAGTAAGCATAAATAAACAAGTATCAACCGGTATTGTTACATGCAAATGTATATACATATGTATATACATATGTAGCTATGCAACATTTGTAAATTTATAAATGGAAATGCGCGACTGCGAGTTAAATGCTGATTCTACATTCATATAACGTTGTTCTGTTATATACACTTCTCCAAGCACAAACACATCCACACTTGTACACATACTATGTACATATACGCAAGGATGTACATGTATACACAGGCGAAAGTTGAGGGAGTCAAAGGGGTTGTGATCACCAAAGTCTAAAAAGCTTTTTGAAAAGCATGCAAAGGCACTAATAATATATAAAAAATAAAAAATTAATATTGTATATATACTTGCAGATAATTTAAATCTATGACAAGATGTTAAGGGCGTAATTTATTCAACAAATTGATAAAGGTAAAAGAAATATTAGAGACAATGTTAAGAAATCTCGTTTAAGCTGTGGCCAAAATGTATCCTTTTATGCACGAATTTCGGAGCATTTTTAACTTTAGCTATTTGTAATAAGCTCATTCTCCATTTTTGAAAGAAGAAACGGCTCTTATTATATTCTTATATATACATATATATGTATATAAGCATATATAGGAAAGCCTGCCAGTGGAAATAAATACTTTTACGGGTATATATATGTAATTATAGTCGGAAGTGTTATTTTTTAATCAAAAATTTACCAAGCTTACCGTTGTCGTTGCAGGAATAATTCAATTAACTCACGAAAATGCAAATACTGAATCATTCATGCATCACAGAGTAGAAGAATAATAAAATAAATAAAACCTTAAATCCACGACAAAGATATATTAACAGTTGCTAAAGACCAACGACTTATTGTTTTTTTAATCAAAGTAAATTCATAAATATGTATACAGTTATGAGCATTAGGGAAAGTAATTTTTTATGGTATTGCTTTTCCATATACATCAATATTTAGCATGTATATAAAACAGGATTAAGTTGAGCTGAGAAAATAAGGTTACGGAGTGTTAAGAAGGTTACGGAGTGTTAGTTTCTATAAAGGACGTCTAAGATCACTACCCCTTTGTAAAATTAAGAGAAAATTCCTCCGATTTTTTTAAATTATCCCCATCCATCATACATATTAAATAATTAAATTTTTACATTATTCACATATGTGAACAAAAATTTATACGGGAGTATCCTCTAATATCAATATTAGCCAATCTTAAAAGATGTTTGAAATGAGAATTCAAGTTAAAATAGCCAAATAATTCGTTTTGCTTAAAATAAAATAAATGTTGCCCCTGTTTATAAGAGTGGACTCCTAAACAATTGGATTTGTTTTTCTTCTTCTTCTTTGATGTAAACTCTGCTTACGGGATAATAGTCGAATCAACAAGAGCGCTCCACTCTTTCCTTCTTTTCGCTGTTTGGCGCCAGTTGGAAGTAGAAAGTGAAACCAGATCGCTCTCCACCTGATCTTCCCTCTGCCCCCACCAGCGGGTACTCCATCGAATACTTTCAAGGTTGGAGTGCTTTCATCCATTCGGTCGACTTAATATAGCCGCTATCTCTTAATTCGCTGAACAAGTCACGTTTGCCGTTTTACTCGTACAGCTCATCATTCCGCAAAACTTTTCTCGAAAACTCCTAAAGCCGAATAGACTAGAAGACTTTACTTTTCAATTACCTACTCAGTCCAAAGTAGCACTTGTTGACAAAAATGATTTTGAGTTGGATTTCAAGGCTGCCAAGTGTTGCGAATTCTGGTTCCTAGATAGATGAAATTCTATGATAGGAGATAGTTCGTCTTGATCTCAGTCACCACTAGACCCATTCGTTTTGCTTCTTTGTCTAACCTAGAGAAAACAGAACTTACGATGGGATTGTTATAACCCCAATATCATTGGCATGCGCTCTTTGCAAATATTTTACTTTCTCTATTTAGCTCTACAATGCAGCTCGTATTACCATATTATTGAAGAAATCACACGATTAAAAGTCACCAGGCTGTAAATTCGATTGGTATCGAACGGCTCGGAGAGGTACTTCCCAATTCTAATTGCGCTTATCCAGGGTCAGTTTACATTGTCATATGAGTTTTGTAGGGATATCAAATTCAGCCATAGCGGAATAGAGGAAGCTAATTGTCATGCTGTCGAAGGCAGTTTTAAAATCGATGAAAAGGTGGTGTGTATCGATTCTTTTTTCTCGTGCCTTCTACAAGACTTTGTCGCATTGTGAATAGCTTATACATGCACTTTGTCAATTCTTCTCCGCCGAATTTGAATAGTTCTGCCGGTAAGCCGTAAGCTCCCACATTTTTCTAATTCTTTGAGCAAGCAATCGCTTTTTAAACTTTATTATAGTCGAGTGATCGAACTTCCGTACCATCTTCATTAACTAAGGTTTGGGGTTCGCTATCTCCAAGTATGCTCTGGCATCTGTCACCAGATTACCTCCTTGGTCCCTACCTGAGTTTGGTTTTCCATTAAAAATTAATATTTTTTATATCCTTTGATTCATATTCAAATCTCACTATTTCTAAAAGCAAAAATACCAAATTTTTAAAAATTAATTTCGGTATGAGTACTCTTTAGTATATGACAATTATATGGAGAAATTTCTTAATTTTTATACATTTCACAATAATAGAAAATTTTTGCTTGAGCAAATGTGATTTTTTTAAATAAAAATAATATGTAAGAAGTTTTCCTCTTTTTTCTTTTTAAATAGCTTACTATACAATAAAAGAATTTTTATCAAATACAAAACAAATAATTTTTGATTTATTTTGTTGTTTTATAAACCCAATACAGGTAATGTGGTGAAAATTATGGTTAATATACAGTAATTCTGTCTGGGTTTTGTTAAATGTGCCAATGTTTTTAGTTTGCAAATCACTAAGGAACTCATTTAATGCAGTGTTTTTCAAGTACTTAATTACCATAACAACTTTACCTCTGACCGACTTAGAGTAGCTCACTCGAACTTAATCTCCTTTACAAGTAGATGCTTTCTTAGTTTTATGATAAAGTTAGTTAGGGCATTATTATACAAGAAAGAAGGAATATCTTCGGTCATGCCGAAGTCGTCATACCTTTCACGAACCTATCAAATTGATTGCAAATTTTGAAATCCAAATATCATGCTCGTAAGTGCGTTTTTGATAGATTTTTGACTCAACGTACCAATATTTATTTGAAGATACATGTGTACCGAATTTTAAACTCTTAGATGCTTTTCTGCTGGATTCATGATTAAATATTTCAAATCTGAAAAATCGGTTGTTTAGTTGAAATATCTAAAAAATTAAGGAACCAGTTTCCGTTCAAATGGACGGATGGGCAGACGGACTTGGCTAAATCAAGTTTCTCAACTTTCTGAAACGATCGGTATAAATTTTGGTGGGTATATCTCTTCGCTTTCTGTTACTTACATACTTCGTAGCAAAGTTAATATACCATTTCATGTACATGAAAGGTATAAAAATGATCAACGATAGCTAGGTCAGCAATAAATGATGTCATATACAATTAATTAAGTGCTTCTTATGATGCTAGACTAATAATATTATTAACGTTATTTTATAAATTAAGTTCAAATCCACACAAAGAATGTTTATTTACATAGCTACAAACAAAGAGTGTTATTAACATTTTGAGACACATACACACATACCTACATATATACAAACATACATTATTTGAATGATTTATGTGATTGCAAAAGAGATTAACAGTTATCTTGACTATCTACATAAATGAAAGTGCAAATGATTTAACGAAAGGACTTGATGATTAACAATTAAACAATTTCTATTATGAGAAAGTAAAGTGTGTACTTTACATAAATACTCAAGATTTACATGATTAAATGCTTTCAATATTTCGTTTTGTCTAACATATAATGCTTACCAACATATACATTAAGGTGTCCCCTTTGCTTCAAGTTTCCTCTCTCTGCTTTAGTATGACCTAAATCTACGGTTTTAAACATAAAAACAATTATAGGAAAAAATATTGCCGATATCACAGACGTCTAAATGACCTGACTTTCTCTTTTTAAAGAAAAATAAAAGTAAACAAATAAAAAAAGACTATTATTTCTGTTGTATAAATTGAATTGTTGAAACGGGTTTCTTTGCATTATGCACTTTGCAATTTGGTCTTAACCTCATAAAATATATTATAAATACGAAAAAAAAAAATTATCTTAATAAAATTTGTATCAAGAAGGACTAAGCTCAGGCGAATTTGAGTATTATATATATAAACGGCTGTTATATATTGTAGAAGACACTCGATCTAAACTACAGGCATTGTGGGTGTCAGGTTTGTTCAAAACAATTCTAAAAAAAAATTCTAACCAAATATTTTATTAAAATTTTCAATTTTGCGGATTTCAATATATACATTTATATAAATATGTATTTTTCCACTTGAGTCTTGAAATAAGTAATCTTGAGAACCGAGTTCGATCAAGTACTGTCTGCTAGGTTTTTCCGACAAATAATTTATAAAGTATATTCGAAATTAAGATTCCGAGGTAGTCAAAAATAAAATGTCTATCACATTAATATTATGATTCTTTGCCAGCTCAAAAAACTTGATATAGTACTCGGATACGTTCACCCTAATGCACTTGTATAGTTCCATTAATATATCAAGAAAATGAAACAATCATGCTCAATATTTCCATGCACATCACGTAATCCCCACAACTTCCGCACAGTTGTCGTGATAAATTATATATGAAAATAGAGGAATTTTGTATGGTACATCAAGAATTCTTCTGTTCATCTTATACTTAGTAAGTGGATAAATATGTGTAAAAGTGCTTAAATTTTTTGGTAAAGCCGTTTTCAATGTTGCTTACATAGAAGTATACCATTTAAAGTTATGAATAAGCTATGGAAATTTTACTTAAAAAAACACACACACAAACCATGGTAAATTAATATTTAAAGCTAGTATTCATCGTACAATAACTTTTAGTGACAGAGCGTTCGGTGTATTTGATATATCTCTTCATTGATATCAAGGAGCAACAGTTTTTATGGCCCAATAAGTTTTAAATTGAACAAACAACCAATTGAAAGTGAATGAATGCTTCTCGACTCACTACATTCGGGACCAACTGAAATAAAAAAATCGTAGGCAGTATATACAGACCAATCCTAAAATGGAAATATAAATTGATGTTGGAAATGAGATACTTGTATATAACAGTGTGCTAGCAACAACCGCAACTATAGCAACAAAAAAGCAGAAAGCACCGAAAATAAACGAAGTTTATGTCACGAATAGTAAGCCTACTGATCGTCCTATGCCGACTTAACATGCAGATGAAGGCATTAAGACGCGAAGAAGATAAAAATATGAAAAAAACTAGTAACGTCTTGCCTGAAAAAATGGCAAGCCACCAGTAAATACTGAATCACGGTTGAGTCTACGTAACGGATCCTTGGACGAAACTAAAAAAGAAAAGAGGACTTGTTTTACAGAGCACATCAGTACGGTATTCCAAACAAATACCGTTTTAGATAATGCACTAAATCAAAATGTTCCAAGACATACCGTTTCTAGCAAAGATTTCCAATGCTGTTACGTATATACCTACGCACATACTAATGTATCATCTACTTGTATACTCAGGTATATACGTAACAAATGCTATGCCTACACTAATCTGCAAACAGTCACAGATAATTATGATAGCTAGGCCAGGTAAAGCGCAACAATGCCGTCATTATATACACCAATCAACCTGTTGCCTTTCCTTTCCAAACTTTTTAAAAAAGTGTTGCTATCAAAAATTTATTCTTTTCTCCATAAAAACGAACTAATTCGTGAGAAATGTGGCACAGTTGAACAGGTAAATCGTATAACTAATGAAAAAGAAAGGCTTTCGAATTCAGAGAGTATTGCTCGGCCGCTTTTGGTGATGTGGCTCAAGCATTTGACAAGGTGGGGCCTGATGGTTTTAATTATACAATCTTTACCTAACACGTTCCTTGAAAATCCTTGAAACCTCCTTGTCCAACAGGCGATTCACTGCAAAAGGAAATTAATATATAAAAGAGGTTTATCCAATCACGGCAAGGGTTCCTCGGGGTAATGTTCTTGGGCCTAAAAGTGACAAAGTAACCATGTCAAATTTCTGCGTTTGATACTGCTATACTTATAAGAAGTTATCAGAAGTGCCTCATTGCAGCCAGAAAGTGTTAGAGCCACATCTTGAAGTTAAACTAATTGAAAAATGGCAGCAAAAAAACGCCTAAATTTCTTCTCTATAATGCGACTATAAGACCCCTATGGATGTATGGAATTCAGTTATGGAGCACAGCTTGCGCGACGAATATAGACATAATATAAAGATTTCAATCCAAAGCGTTAAGAATAATAACGGGTGCACCATGGTGCATGCGTAAAGAAAATATCCATAGACACCTAATATGCGCACTATCAAATAAGAGATTTTAATTGTAATACAGAAATATTTAGCAAAACTGCACGAGCATCCGAACCCTTGGATAACACCCTGGCCTCTGCGGCAAGTCATACGCATCTCAGGAGGGATTTATCAGAGTTATAAAGAGCAACGTCAAGACAGCAACCCATTCCTGCTAATGAGCTTTTGTATGTAAATTTTGATTTTTAAGATTTGATAACTTATTTTGAGGCTTCCGATGTCCAAGCAGATTCAGCAAATAAATTCAAATGTTAAAAAAAAACTTGTATGGCCAAAAGTAGAAACCAAAACGGCATAAAACTGTAAGCAACCCATTTTTACACCAAAAGTATGCTTGCACAATTTCCATGTGTAAAAGCCCATATGTACATATGTATATAAGTTTATGTCTTATACGAGAATATCGCTTTTCATATATCAGTTTTTATATGCAGTTTCTCCGAGAGCCTTTCATATAATTTGCATATGTATTTTCCATATGTCCATATGTGCATTCATAAAAACAAATCTACTCGTGTGTATTTTGTTGAGCTTTTGCTTCACCACTTTCATCATGCACACTAATCCGTATTCAGTCTTATCTCCGCCGCCCATTGGTCATTAACGAAAAGTTCCCTTACATCCGCAATGCAACGAGCTGTAAAGGCCACAGGATGATTGGTAACACAGGTAGTAACAATATGCCACAATTTCGCAGTTGTCACTCCAACCGTACGGAAAAGGTATCAAAGGCAGTCCCTTGTCGCAACCAGTCATGAAATGGCAATGGAATGCCTTCATTCCACACACATACACACATAAAGGTTCGAATGTAGCAAACTAATGCAAGTCGCCTCTAAAGATGTGAAAGTGACAAGTCAATAGTAATGTTTCGGAAATTTATGGAGATATTACAGAATCCATAAAAAATGGTTCATTACACAAATAATAAGGAATTGTTTATTACATATAAACTAGCAGTTGAAAATGCAAGATGGAGTTCCAGTGTTGGGTTTAAATTTTTGCCGCCCTTTGGCACTGAAAAAATGATACTACGCCACTGAAATTTCAATCAAAATTATATAGCTTTTTCTTAGAACTATAAATCTTACACTCTTGAGCTTGACTCGTAATATCTCACTATAAATAAAGTTTTAATTAATAAAAATAATAGTTAAAATAAAAAAATCAAATATCACAATTTCAAATCTTCAAGGAAATGATTTATTTTAAAATGGAACGATTTTCCGTCATTCCTTGTCAATTTTGCCAGATCCAAAATTGACAAGGAATGACGGAAAATCGTTCCATTTTAAAACAACTTACCACCCTGTCGGAAAATCAAAACAACAAAAGAAATGATTTAATTAAATTATTTCAATTATTAATTTTTACTTAATTTACAAAATTTTGTAATTTAGTAAATAATAATAGATTAATTAAAAGAATTGAAAAATTATATTAATTAATTTTAGTAACAATAAAAGAATTTGTTTACACTTACCAAATTTTACAGCTCTACAAAGTTTGACCTCCTGGACAATGGCCCCGACTGTCACTAACGTAAATCCATCACCATGGAGCTATGCATGAAAGGTTTTTTCCTTTCGATTTTTCATTTTGTTGCAGTTCTGAGGAAATGCGTTTTGATATACCTTTCATGTATAAGAAATAGTATCTTAACGTAGTTCCGAAGTATGTACAAGTAAGTACCAGAAAGAGAAGAGATAAACACAACGAAATTTATACCGAGCTGAGATGATTTAGCCATGTCTGTCTGTCTGTTGTCTCTCTGTTTGTACGCAAGCCAGTCAATGAATTTTTGAGATATTTCAACTAAACCTGGTAGGCTGGAAGCACCTATGTATATATTTAAACGATCATTTGTCAGAACAGGCCAGATCCGACGACTATATCTAGACCTATTTTTCAGATTTATATTTTTTGGTCATAAATCTCTCAAAAAAGTACTTAAACTCCTGGATGAATTGGACATTGGTTCAGAAAATCATCGAAATCGGACGACTATAACATATAGCTCCCATAAACCGATTTGTTCAGATGTGAGGCTTTGGTCAAAACGCAGTTAAACCAGCACATAGAAGCGTGAAATTTGGTATTCCACAAGATTTCACAGTGTTATTGAAAATAAGCAAAATCGGAATACTATATCAATAGCCTCCATACAACGGATTTGTTCAGATATGAGGTTCTTCGTCGAAATTCCGCCAAAACAGCTTCTAGAAGCGTGAAACTTAATACCATACACACACAATGAACTACGCATTGGCGCTGAAAATCATCAAATCGGAATACTAAAGGGTGATCCAATTAGAGGTACTTTTTTCAATAAGCTTTTTTGACAGATCACGTGTGAGTCGTGTCAAGCTTTCATGTTATTTTTGTTCAGTATTACTTGGCATTTCATCATGGAAATACTTACGCCTGGATAACGTTTACAAATCATTTAACTTTTTTACAAAAAATCACGATCTCTAAAGAATGTGTTTCGCGCGCCTTGCTCAACTTATGGTCAACATAATCTACCTATGAGCGTACTATTCAAACACCATCACCCACCTTGAGACCCAGCATTCATTATTGGATAATATTCGACCAAATAGCAGTGAGGAAAATATAGCGGCCGCAGCAACTTGGCGCATTTTACGTCGATATCGTAAATTGAAAGCGTACAAAATACAGCTTTCCAGTTCCGGTGAGCAGATAATTTCACGTTTTGGGTTGGTCGATTGGCTATCAAGATCGTGTGATATCACACCGTTAGACTTTTTCCTGTGAGGTTATGTAAAATCTAAAGTCTATGCGGTCACTAGTCGAAATGCTTGAACGGGTGATCAAAAATTTGACTCAACGGATGGACCAACTGAGACGTAGCCGCGACCATCATATGAAAGAGATAATCTTCAAAAAATAAATGCCAAGGCATGTTCCATCGAGCGATAATAAACATTCCTCATTAAATTTGAACTTTTTGTGTTTTTTTTTCTTTAAAAAATTAGGGAACCTTAAAATGGATCACCCTTGAAATTTGGTATTCAACAGACACGAATTCAAGTTAATATTGACAATGAAACTTTGACGCTAATTTTGAATTAGTGTTGTGAATTCTTCTCTATTTTTGCAAGCAATTAAATGGAAAAACAAGAAATGCAAAAATAAAACCGAAAATAAAAACAAAAATAAATCGCGTTCTTTTTTTTACAATTTTTTAAAACACGTGAACAAGGAATAAAACGTGTTTGATGTCAAAGCTTTTTCTTCAATTTTACAATTATCTGCAACTTTTTCATTACTTATCACAATATTCGCAGCGACTACTTGCTTGGCATGTGTCAGACTACCCCAAACATGCATATTGATTGACATGTTGTAGCTTTGCGTAATTTCCAAAGTTCACATTTATACCAACCAAATAAGGAATATGAATATCAATCAACTGATGTGGGAGATATTTTACTATCTCATTCCGTTGTCCGCATCAGTTGTTGTATTTATTGGAAAATTCGTTAAACACGTGCAATAAACTAAAAAACATTAAGCATTGAGATATTTCTTGTCTATGGTGCATTTCCCTGCTGATTCTGAAATGGAAAATCCATCGTTTTTATATTTTTAATAATTAATTATTTCATGTGCATTTCAATATTGTATTGTAACGTTTTTCGTAGCTGCTCTCGAGGATTTCCCAAATCCTTCGAGTCTTATCACTAGATTGCCGCTCTTTTTTTTAACTAAGGATGACCCAAACATTCTGTTCACGCGCTGAAGAATAGAATAATTATTCGTTTGCCTGTGGTCTGGATTCGATACTCCGTGTTATTTATTCGTTCGATTACTTTGTACTGACCTTCCTGCTTGTAGTGCAAGCTTTTCTTCCGTGGAGAATCGTGCCGCATTACCTTGCTTTTACCTTGCTGCTCATAACCCTACGGCGTTTGCTCAACAGTTTTACGTACCTCTCTCAACTTCTTCATTAGAGCACGAGACATTTTGCCATTTCAGTACGTATTTCCCTTCTGCTGACCGTTCTTTACCAGGGGCACATCATTTCCGTTGTATGCAAGATCGTGGCCAATACTTAGCGGTACTTCTATATTTCCGTACTTCATCACTCTTCTCCTTTCGGTCGACCTTCACTCCTTGACCAAGGAGAAAGTTCACGCCAACTATAACTTCATCTTCGATTTCCGCTACTATAAACTCATGTAACACTGTCATTTTCCCGATGGTGACTTTACACGTAGCTTTTCCCAGAACCCTTGCGTCCTCACCAGTTAGCTCCGTGCAATGGAAAAATTCCCTTCGTGATTAAGCCGGATTGAATAATGGAGTTTGACGTGCCCCTTATCCACAGTTTGCACTCGCTCAAGTCCATCCACATATCTATTGATAGTAACGTTGTTCGCCTTGTTATCGATTTGTCTCGTGGATCCCATATTACAGTCGCGGGCGAAGTGTTCTGACCTTCTACAGAGGCAGAAAATCCTGGTCCTTATCATTTTTACGGGTTTCCCAGATTCCTTTTATCACATCTGGATTTTCCAATTTCGCACAATTCGTTTTGTACGCTGGTATGCACAAGAGCGCGGTCGTTCCCTATGTCTAAGCATACAAGACAGTCTCAGCAAATGTTGGTTTTGGATTCGCATATTCCCCAAGACTATCTCCATAGCCCAAATGAGCTAGATTCTCAACCTCGCAGGCAAATTCCTGCAGGGTCTCGCGGTTCTCTAATTCCATCTGAGAGATTTGTCTTCTATGCTCGCTATCATATCGCCTTTCCACGGCTCGCATTAGTGACCTGTAGTCATCTCTCTCATATGCAGAAATTATCTGCAAAATTTCTGATGCAGTTCCGTTCAATGCAATGAATAGTGCAGCTGATATCTCCTCCATGCTCCAGTTATTTGCTATAGTCGTCTTTTCGAACTGTAGCTTAAAAATCTGGAAAGGGATTGCACCGTCAAAGGATGATGCTTTTATCCAGGGGGTGCTGCTCGAAATGGTTAGACGATTCAAAAGCAAATCGCGGACACGACCTTCTAATTCGCTAACTTTGGTCTCAATTAGCTTCTCTATTTGGTTTGCCTTCCAATTTGTTGACTTTGTTCTCAATTAGCTCCTCTATTTTGTCTTATTCCCCCTCGATTTTGTCCTGTCTCTCTTTGACTTTTGCGGATTTTTTACACCGATCTCTTGAAGCAGTATGGGTCAGGATGAAATACGTGCTTCCTGGTGTTGTATTTGTGATGAAGTGTGGGCATTCATTTGTAACATGCTGGCATCCTGTTAATCGAACTTCTCTAGCATCTTGGCATCTCTGAAATGTTTGCATTCATTTGTGATATATCTTTTGTAATGTTAGCATTCATTTGCGAAATTGCTGCCAATAAGGTGTTCATGTCCATACTCGTAAATGACTTTTCTTTAACCTTAGTTGCTGACAACAGCTTCTTCCTTCTCCATTCCTTTCATGGATGTCTCTTCGTCATCAAGACGGAATTCATATTGGTTCAAATCGATACCATCTGCTTCCGTAGCTTCTCGTAGCTGTAACGTTTTCGCAGTCTCGATGATTTACTAAATCTTTCGAGTCCGATCACTGGATTGCTAAATAAAACTCCCAAGATTTTTTTCCTTTGGCCTCTTAATCGTCAGGAATTTACTCACCGTTTATTTAGTCCTCAATAATTACAATTCTTTCCATCAGGCTACCACTTCTTTTGTCTGTCCTTCGTATTTGGAATTTCCGTCACAGTACTCTACCCAAGTCAAATTGTAATGAACGGAAATAAAAAAAAAAACATTATTGACACCCTAATTAATTAAGTTGTTAGAGAGTTGCAAGTGCTTTAAAGAAAATTAAGTTTACGCAATTTAACGCTTAAAAAAGGTGGCAATACAGCCACAAATATTTTCGTTATTAAGGATTTTCAAAGTTAAATATTGCATTAAAACATTCTACTTTTAGTTATATTTTTTAATGACAAACTATCATTCCGAATAACATTTATAAAATAGGTAACCCTTATTTACTACGCCATAAAAATATAAATGTTTCTAAATATCAGAGTCTATAAGTCGTCAGAACACTTTTTTCTGCCATTTTTTAATTGCCTAACATTCTTAACAGAATTTAACAGAATTTCTAAACTTATTTCATTAAAAATTATCTGCATAAAGACAAGAAAATAAAACTTTAATGGAGAAAACCCGTTGAGCAAAGGATTCAGATTTTGTCTCCAACTTAAAGTTATCTAAAACTTTCAGACCCATTTGCATTGAATAAATAGACTTCAATTTGGTTTCCCATGTAAAATTTTAGAGAAAAACTAAAATCATTACGGAATAAATTTCAGAGGTAATGAAAATATTTCACAACTTTTAATAACATATATATATATATATAACATATATATAAATATATATATATATATATATATATATATGTTTATGTATGTGCTTACTCGTACCCCGAAAACAATGCGAGTACTCCATGCACGCGTGAAATGTATACTCCACGCTGACAATAATAATAAATTCTGCTCATCTGTCGCGTACCAGCAGAGTTCAACAGCGAAACGAAACTGACTCAGTTTCATTTCCACACATTTTCTGTATACGAGTATAGAACATATTGCGAAATTGTAAATTCGTGTAGTGATTGCGATTGGTATGACACGAAGAATGGTCGTGACGCACAAAGTTCGTGTAAAAACATGAGTTGGTCCAAAATTTGCCACAGAGGAGTATATTTGTAGGTACTCCAATGGACCATATGGTCCACAAATATTTGCAGGGTACGTACACACGTATGTATGTATGCAATGTCCATGTCATGAAATTCGGACACAAAGTATTTACTATATATTACCAAGCAAATTCATTTTGCTTTTGACGGATTTCTATTGAAAATGCTAAAAGAAGACTTAATATTCTGAAGCATTCATACATTACCAGCCATATATGTATGTGCATATATGTGGATAGCCCAACCATTGTCTTCTCCAGTTAAAGAATTTGAACATCTCATGATGAGTGAAATTTCTTTGGGTTTTATGACATCATCTTTACTGCATTAGGAGTGAAAATGACTTTGCGAATAGTCAAGTTCGTAAATGGTTTCTCATATGTTTGAATATGCAGGTATAATACTATATTAGGATATAATATAGTGTTAAGTTCTGGTAGAGTCAGGCTATAAACAGGACAACTTAGTTGTAAAGGATGTGCGGGCTGCTGTAAAGGTACATATGTATATATGTCTATCATTTTTGCTTAGCTTTCGTTGCAATCAACACATTCCTTAAGTGCGGTCGAGTTAGGTCTTCGTAGTTTTTCATCAAGTTCACAGAAGAGTTTGAAGTAAGACGTGCATTATATGGCTTCTGCAGAAGATCAGTGGAAATATTTTACATTTTGATGTGTAGAAAATTTTAATAAATTTCGTGGGAAAAAGGTAATTTAAGCAGCAGGAAATATTTTTTTTATATAAAATTCTTTCATTATATTCAAAAATTTTCCTCAAAGTTTTTAGCCCGTCAATTAGATTACTGAAAAAATTTTTGAGCCAATCCCACAATCCCTGCTTGGAAGACAGAATTATACTCATAGAATTTTCTTTTGGGTAGAGCACAGAAAAACTCCACTGGCAATAGCTGGCATCCACTCGGCAGAAGGTATCGAAGTGTACGCTTAAACCGAGATCTATTTTCTGTATGCTGTATGCAAACAGCTGCTGGTGCAGGCAGGTTCATATCGTACTTGTATGTAAATCGCGCTAATGTCAAGGATAAACTCCGGTGTCTTTCTTGAGGTAGTCCATATTGCGCGTGCTATACCAAATATAGAGTTACGGTCTATTGCAGAAGTTTAATGCGGTGCTTCTTCTTTACTTTATGCCATCCTACTTTGGTTCAATATGTTAGAATGCGTCTTGAGTCTTACGAGGTTTTTTTTTTGGTATTTTTTTACTTTTCAAATATTTATTTAAGCCAAAAAAAAGTAAGCAAAGGCAAGTGAACAGTTACGTTATCGTGATGTCAATTTTTCTTGGCATTGTATCATATATACGCCGAATAACTTCAAGGTAAAGCTCTTTATTAAAGCTTTGACATTTCATCAAACTAGGTGTGTTTTTTTTTGGTCATACATTCGTCTATTGGAACGATTTGTCATTTAATTTATTTCAATGTCATAACCACAATGCTATGGTATGTTACCCCTTTAAGCGAATTAAGAATATTATTGACATTTCGTGAGCGATGCTCAACAATTTTAGATGGAACTTTGCTGCTACATGTTTCATGTCCGAACATTCCAAAAAAATTGCACGGCATGAACCAATGGATATGTCGGCATCCTCATCAACCCTTCTTCTGGTAATTCAAATCCATAACATTTGTTCCTCAATTTATGAAACTATTGAAAATCTGAACTGAAATGGTCAAGCAAAATTGCGTAGAAGTATAAGAGTCATTAGCTTCTCATATCAAGGGATTAGGGCCTCAAATAACGAATACAAGCCAGAAATACCTACTAACGTCAGTACGGCACACTACTTTGAAAATCTTTGTGAAATCACATTAACAAATGGAATTTCGATATAAAACAAAATGACTTTATTTTCAACTTCCTACGATTTCAATGAAATATGAAAAACCCACAATTCCACAGGTACATACATATGTACGTAAGTATATATATACGAATATGTCTCGATTATTTTATTTTGTTACAAACGATTGTTAGTTGAACAAACTGAACCTACTCTGTGGAGGTGGAGAATTATTTAAAATCTTTAGTTCACAACTTATCAATATGTCAGGTGCATCTCTGCTAATTAATTCAAGCGTCGCTTGTTCATTTTATGCAACAAAATTACTAAATTAAGCTTATAGCACGTTCAAAAAAGAACAAGTAAAATATGTTTTACAGCAGCAATTGCAGAAGTTTTGGACTCCGAACAGTGCAACAGTGTGAGGCGCAAATTTCTCAAATTTCTCAAACTATTATTAATTGTGTATGACAGAACATAAGTATGAAGAACTGAGTTGGAAAAGTCATACATTACTGCTACGGGTAGAATAGTGGCGAATGAATGCAAGCAAGTCCCTCGTTTGCCTTATACACATGGTGAATTCGTTTATCAAAGGAGCAAATTATTTCTTTATAATTTTTACTGAAATGTTTTCCGAAGAAGGAATAAAACTTATGCCTCAAGAGCTTTGACTCTCCTAAAAAAAAATTAAGTTTTTAGAGAAAAAAATTAGTTTAAGTGAAAATAAGCAAATTTTTTCATCTGTGTTTTGAAAGTTTGTTGTAACTTGGGTTATAACCTATTGCTCTACTAACGCTAGTTATTTTTGAAACTTAAAAAACTTCAGCCGCTTTGTAAAGAAAATGACAAATTCAATTGAGATTTTAGCAAACTTCAACAACAAATATTAAACTATGAAGTTACTCCCTTAGACAGAAAATTTAGAATAAACACATCACATTGATACTCAGTACACTAAATAACATATGGACGTATATACCCGTATAAGAGGTCAACCACCAAATAAAATCATGTATGAGAGCAAGTGAGAACCAATTACCTAACTCATGCAGTTGTCCTGAAATACCCATTTTGTATAGTATTGCTGTGTCTCTCAAATCGATTGTTAAATTAAATATTCAAAGTTAATTGGACGTAAGCGTCGGAAATTGTCAGAAACGCATGGAGAAAACTTTTTATTTAGATTTCGATATTTATTTGAGCGTTAAGAGGAAGAATGGTCCGTTAAGTTTAAAGAACTGTAATTAAAAAAGGAATGCTGCCTAAATTGCGGCACAATTCATAAAGAACTAATAAATAAACTTGAAATGAATTTATATGAAGATATCGTATCAAACATCATAATTCCTCTACATAGATTTTTTTTAACTCATTTTAAATCAAATTCATCTTCAAAGAGAACTAGTTGAAATTAACTTCTTATAGTTATAAATTTTAAGTTTGATAAATGTTGTAAGAATACTGACAGTTGTAATTAAATCAATCATTTAAATTGAAGACACTGCCGTACTCGTAAATGCATATAAAGGCATGTATTTGTGGCATTTTCTTGAACAACCTAATGGAGTTTAGGATTCTTATGTGAAACTAGAGCAAAATTCTCTCCAAAACTTATTAATTTTTATTGAAGCATAATAGAAAGTTTCTTAAATATGTTATCTATTTTGCTTTTCTTGGGTGAACGCAGCCATTTTTGATAATTGCTATTAATTAAGGTATTTCTCAATCATATCTATTATGGTAAGCGTCGGATTCGTTGCGGCGGGAATATATTCGATCCGCATTCGAGTCACTTTTTTCAGTAAACGCTGTCACTGGAACTGACGGTTCCACTGTAGTAACATTTCGTGAACTGAAATATTATCAGCTGTTCTGAAATATTTAAAAAACTATTTTGATATTGATAAAGTGATGATGATGAATTGAATTACTTTTTTATTGATTCTGAGGAAAATAGTGAAATTTCAATTTTATAGTTCTATTTGCACTTTAAAATTGTTAAGTGGAACTTTCTCCATTGAAAGTTTATGTCGTTTCGATTCTCCTTCGATGAATGGCAAATGCTTCTCTTGGTTCTCCACACTCTCCGTCATGTTTTGTAAAGTTTTTGTCGTATTTTTATTGGGTTGTCTAACAACATTATCAAATTATTCAGGGACACTTTTTTGTGTTATTTGATTTATGTACTCCAAGTTGTTTGGACTTTTTAATTCAACCGAAGCACTCATTTAAACTGCAGTATCTTCTTCTAAAGATTATATTAGTATTTCCCTATTTTTCCTTCCTTCTGTTGCCTTGTTGCTTCTCTCTCACTGCTGTAACCTGTAATTATTTAGAATTAGAAAGGAGCATTTATAATTCTCTAAGATGGTGAACCTAACGAAAAAGGTTTTGCTATGACTGGATGCTCTTTCAGTTTAGAAAGCAAACAACTAAGTTTGCTCTGTGCTATGTTAGTTGTACTTTTCATAACGAATTTCCTTCTTCTTATTGTACATATATTTTATTAATTTCCTTTTTGCTTGTCTGAGCATTCCCAACACAATGAACAGTGAGTGTAAAAATTTGCTAATTGTATGAAACAAGGGTCGGATGCAATTTCGACAATGCAGACTGTGGTTAGTAGAAGTCATTCTACAGACTACAAAGTAACCTAACTCCCTTTCTATTTTGTTTCCCTCTTTGTCGCTTTCTTTTATCGGTTATCAAAACCAGGGTGTTGTGAAGCAGCCAGGGTGTTGTAAATCACAGTCTGGGCTTCGTGAAGCAATGAATTCGGAGCAGGGTTGTTGTGTTGTAAGAATTCTTGTTAATATTTTAAGAACATCAAGTATGTTCACATAAATTATGAATAAAACTTTTTCGATAGACTTCGCATCAATTATGCGAAGAAACCGATGGAGGCACAACCCTGCGCTTCTTTGTTTATATTTATGTTATCTTTATTTCTCATTCATTTCAAAAGTTTTTCTCAACATTTAAGAGCAAATTTTAGTTTGTGATAATATTATTGTGATAATATTTTTTGTTGTGATAATATTATTTGTTTTTTACTTTCAGAAATTCAGCTGGACGCGCTGGAAAAATTGTAAGGTAAAGTCCTAGCTTAGGAAGAAATATATATGTATATATTTCTAATTACTTTGTGTATTTTCCTATTTAATGATGAAGAATTATAAGAAAGTATGCAAAACAAAATATTAAGTTTTCAAAACAGCGAGTTAATCAGAACCCATTTACCCATTCCATTGAATTGAACATGAATTCCATCAGAATACTTTTTTGAAAGGTGAGCAGGAAATCAGAAATGGGTAATAAGGCACAAACCCCATTGAGAAGAATGTTTGCAAGCTTTGGAAAATGAGATTGCCACAGCAATAATATTACTTTTTGAATAAACTGATATGTACAGAAGTTTTTATAACGGAATATCTTTCATATGCTATTTATGTATGTAGTTTATTGGTTTAAAAAGAAAATTAACTGAAATATGTAAGTTTCAAATTATGAATATACATATTTATATTTTATATAAGATGTGGATTAGTTAAAATTAGATTAAATTCAGTTAAACTGAATAATGTATAATGTACTTAACTGAACACATATACAAATTGCTATAAACCGTAGTTTTAATTAAGTACATTGTACTGTATACATATTTATGGTATGCAACATGTTCATTAAAACTACAATATTCAATAATATCATTCTACTTTCAATACCGCACAAGAAAAAAAAATTACTTCTATAAATTTATTAGTTTAAAAAATATTTTCAAACAAACTTTTTGTATTTAGCTGATTGTAGAGTTATGATGCCGACTGTATATATATTTTGCTGGTTTCATTCACATATTTATTTAACACTTTTATTAAATTATATGACAGTAATGTTAAAGCTATAAAACAAATTTCATAAAAAATTAGTTGTATTTTTTACTTGGGTTAGAATTCTGCATTTCGGGTACTTGACACATATACATGCGACCTCATAAAAACCAAAATGAAAAATTTGCTATATGGGAATATATGTATGTACATAAAACAACTTGGTTTTATTTGGCGCAACTCACTGAAAACTGTATATAGCACGCAAAAACATCATAGCTTAGACATAGCCATTTCAAACATAGAAATTTCTGTGTATTTGTTTTACATTCAGGACATTAAATTCACTACCAACATTTTAGCCAACCTTTCACTAATCACAGTTGTCAAATACTTTCGCGTATTTTCCTTCTAGGGCAGAAATCACAATCACAACTACATATTTTATTTAACTTTAATATACTGAATTGTGACACATGCCTAAGCATATTAACATCCAACATAATATAAAGCAGATGATATGCTGGGATTTATATTTTCTGTTAGTTGGCAGAATATTCTTGGTCTTTTTTTTAACAATGGATTCCAGATTCAACAAGAATCAACTGAAACTTGCCGTCCTCATCCTTGTGACTGCGCCCCAATTGCCTACGGATAGCAACGTGACCATGAGGTATAAATCCTATGTGTATGTGGTGCAACATACATATTTACATATTGTGACGAAAATCCCATACCAAGGACAAACAAAACTATTGACAATGTAAATGCAATTTCCCGGAAGGACAGAAAATAAAGAAGCGGCCGTATAATGCAAATTACCCATACCAAGGACAAACAAAAGGGTAGACAGCAAATACACGCGGTTGAGGTATAAAAGGAGCTGCAGCAACTATTTGAAATGAATGAAGTTGAAGACTCAGTCCTAGCTTGTGTTTGAGAAACGGATAAGCTGAGTGAAGCGGATAATAATTGTGTATGATAAAGATTTATTAAATAAGAAAATTGTAATTACTGTACAAATAAATTCCTGACGGTTAAGAAGCCGAACAAATAAATTTTGGGAGTTTGTTTGCAATCCAGTGATCGGACTCGAATGATTTGGAAAACCATCGAGGCGAATTCAACAAATTCGTTACAATATGTATGTGCATACGTTACAAAACAATTCCTTTATGTATAAGTCAAAAAGTTTTCTAGGAAATAAGCGTTTTTAATTACGAAAACTGCATTTGCTTTAGTCAGCAAAACAATAAACCTGCATTTCGAAATGTCAATAAAAGGAAATACAATAACCAAATAATTACGCATGGTTACATTTGTATGGTACCTTACATTATTACAATTACTTATTAAACGTATAAAAAGTTACTAAACTATCCAAATATAAATGATATAAATTTGTAAGTAATACTTTTTACATTTTCCATGTACTTAATAAAGAAATAAATTGTTATTATTTCCGATTTCAGCACCATTTCAATATTTGGTGATAGTTACTTTTTTCTACAATGTAAGATATGTTAATGCAACCCAGCGCCCGAAGTTACGAATGACAACTGAAGTGAGGAACGAAAACGAGCAGCTTAGCCGACCGTTTGCTCAAACTGGAAATAGACAATAAGTTTGCATACTTTGTAGGCTATGCAATGGTTTCGACTTAAATGTCGCGCGTGGGCAATACAACGCAAAAGTCGTGATTGTCGGCTCCGGGCATGTGCATTCACACCCTTAAAGTGTTCATGACATTTTTGCCTACCACTGCACTTCTGAAAAATATTGAGACATTGAAACATTAAAGGTAAAAAATACGATTATGGATATTATGGTCAAGACTTGTACAGATTACTGGAAATACAGGGACTGTAACTTAATTCATTTCAAGACATGTTTTGTCTTTTTCAGAATATGTCATAGCATGTATAGGACTAATTTCTCAGATTTTAAATTTTAGGTCATAAATCCGTCAAAAAAGTACCCAAGACCGCGAAATTTGGTATACTAAACATATATAATGCATCGCTCTTTGTGCCTGAAGAAGAGATTTTGAGGCGAGTTATTCTTGAGCTGTTGTACACTTCAAAAATTTTTACATCGAATTGTGACTGGTGATGAAAATAAATCCATTGGTGCCAAGGTGACGCTCTGTATTTGGTGGACGTGCAGTATCAGGAGCTTCTAAAAACTGGAAAACTGAAGCGCGTCATTTCATTTTCCATGATAACTACGCTCTGTCTCATCTTACAATACCAGTTGAAAACTATTTAGAAAACAGCCGCTGTGAAATTTGCGAAATTTGCCTCACACACCTTGCCTTGCCCTTTTGAATAATCATTTGTTCCGTTCGATGTCGAACACCCTCACTAGAATACGGTTTACATGGTATCAAAAATTGGATTGATTCGTTCTTGGCCACCAAGCGAGCGCAGATCTTTTAGGAAGGAGTCCACAAATTGTCAGAAAGATGTGGAAATCTTTTAACTACAAATAGACAATTCTTTGATTAATACTATTGTACTTATAGAAACTTTAAAAGTTTGAGAAAAACCTCACGAATTAAGTTGTAAACCCTATAAGTGATCCCTATATTATATTTCATATTTTGCCCTGAAGTTGATTTAAGGCCGCATGTTGACAATCTTTAACGGGTAATTGGATAAAGATTCGAAAAGCTCAATTTGAAGAACTCTTTTGAGGAATAGTTCTGAATTAAAACATATGAAGTACACATCAAATTCTATTTAAATAAGAAATGTTATTTTATAATCAATGATAAGAAGTAAGTATATTTGCGAGAATTTCAGAACATGCCCGAATCATATCAGTAAAATTATAACACGAAAAAAGTGTTGTTTTCAGCCATGCCGAAGTCTTTATACCTTCCATGAAGCTACAAAATTTATTGCAAAATCCAAAATTGGATTTCGATAATTTTTTCTGTCCATATTTATTTAAATAACGAATTTTTTGAATATTTGAATACCGAATTTCAGGCTCGATGTATGAGGTCTGTAAGTTATAGTATACTTCCATGATTTTCGCAGTCAATATGTTTTAGAATATGCGTGTTTATAATACCATATTTTACTCTAATAGATGCTTGAGCTAACAGATGAAGCTGTATATTTCGCACTTGGCGGTAGACTTGATGAAATTGTTCACGAAGGACGTTGTCGCTTAGACAGTTCTCAGCGTACAACGGTTTTAGGGCAAAAATAGGGTTTTCCGATATGAAATCCGAGAACAAAGAATCATAGCGATGATTGCTCCTTTATTCATGTGGAAGGGTATAATTCATGAATATTACATCACGCACATCTTTCCAATCGATTCTTACGCTTTCGTGCGTCCAATCAGGCGACGCTTCGTCTTTCATCCATTGTCACATATCGACGCAGCTCAGAACCATTAACACGTAATTTTTTTTTGCTCAACCGTAAGCAAACGTGGCACCCGCTTTGAAGATAGCTTTCTTATAGTCAAATGCTCTTGCAATACTCGTAAAAATCCAACAAGTTCTTTTTATATCTTTACGACATCGGCTAGCTCACCCAACTACACTCTTCGATCATCCCAAAAAATTTTGAAATTAGTTTATGTTTTCCTTGATGTTCACTGCATTGCATTATCATTGTCTACTAACCAAAGAGAAACAGTTAAGCCAATAAACGAGCGACATCTAAGCGTTAGGTCCGGGACTTTGTGTGCCCATGTGCTAAATCATGTTCATATGTATATGTATGACAAGCTTGGAAGCTATTACAGGTCGCTTATAGAACCATTTCATCTTGCATTATCTCTTATTATTTAGTTTATCTGATCTTAATAGGAACAATTTTTATGGTCATGGAAAAAATATTGTAAAAAACCAAATTTCACCTACAAGACGGATTAAAATCCAGATCTATCAATTAATTTCTTATACCCTCATAAAAAATGGTTTCTCTTAATATTCAAAACATGCCAAAGCTGTCCTTGTTCTAGTTTTGGAAACAGGTAATAATCACTCGGTACTATGTGTGGGCTGTACGGTGGGTGTTTCAAATTATCGAAGCACAGCTTATGCATGGTAGCGAACGCATGGCCTTGTCATCCAAAAACAGCACATCTTTCGTCAATTTTCCCCGTCTCTTCTCTTTAATAGCTACTTTTAGTCGCTCAAATATTCAAGCGTAGAAACATTTCCAGTTATAGAAACACCTTTATCTTTATAATCGTTCAATAGCATTCCTTCTGTCATGAGTTTCCCAGCTGACTGTGGCACCTTAAACTTCTTGGAAAATGCAGTGCCCTTTGTATGCCACTGCATGTAGTCTTGTTTCGACCCAGACTCTTAATGATGAACTCAAATTTAGTCTCCAGTAAAAATTCGACTCAATACATTCTCTTCATTACAGAGGTACAAAAATGCTTGCACATTTCACTTTTCATTCCCGATTATGTTGCCTGGTTGACGATAGCTCATATAAAAATTGTCTAATAACTAAGAAACCGCATATTTATACAAATTATTAGTCACACTGAACATGTTACGATCCTAATGAAGCTAATCACCACCCTACAATCCTATCATTCCGAGAACATAAAACGCTGCTCGTAGCTACTATACACGCTGCCTTTTCAAGCTAACCTATGTAGGTGCACTTACGTTAGCAAAACCAAATATCACAACCGTGGTATTGCAAATTATGTTAGTACTAAAAATTATAATACATCCCAAAGGAGTTCAAATCTAAATATTGCTTGTAAGAAAATTTTTTTTAAATTCTTTAATATAAATGACTGGAAGTACATAGGAGTATATAAGATACGTGCTATAGGTTTATATATGTACATATAACTATGCATATAAAACTATGTTGAAATGTAGTATTTTAATCCGAAGTCATACAGAGAATGTCACCTTTCAGCTGCATGGCGACAAACGACGGAAACAAGTATTTACTCGAAAGTCAGATCGGACCAACAAGAAAGTCAGTCCAGGGTGCCTAGCACACCATCGTAAGAAAACAAAAACTAAAATAAAAAAACCGTAACGTATACAATACCCGACAGCGAAGCAGGAACTAAAATAAATGTTTACAAAAATATTTAGTCTTTCTCCGTACACATGCCCTGACGGAAAATTTTTCGCATAGCATTTTGGTCTTTTTTTTTCTTTTTTTTATTTACGATCTTCAAGATCTAATTCAAATATCGTTTACAAAAAAATTTTATTGCACATTTAGTGTTTTACAATATAAAAATAGTTTTTCTTTAAACTTATCAATATTTTCACAGTCTTTTATTGCGGTAGGTAATTCATTATACATTTTATAACCTATATATTCTAAAGTTTTCTTTGCAAATTCAGTTCTTACTCTAGGCAGTCTTATATTATTACAACTTCTAGTTGCATAGTTGTGAGTCTCATTATTTAATTGTATTCTATAACTTAGGTACTTCGGTAACATTCCTAGTTTTACATTATGTATGAATTTCAATGTAAAGAAACTTATTGATTGCTTTATACTAAGCCAGTTTAACGAGTTTAGCATAGTAATTTTTGGTGTTCTTGGGGAACATTTTAAAATTAATCTCATTGCCTTGTTTTGCTGTATTTGTAGTTTCTTTATTTGAGTATCATTCGCCAATAGCAGGATTGTAGGACAGTACATAAAGTGCGGTTCAATAATTGCTCGATATACTAATAATTTGTGACGCTGACTAATGTGTTTACATGTTCTGTACATAAAGCCTATCTTTCTTGCAATTTTATTTTCTAAGTAATTTATATGTTCACCAAAAGTTAAACTTTCATCAATTAATACTCTAAATACTTAATTTTGTCGACTTTTTGAAGTTCATCGTTTTTTATCCTTAGACAAATGTTGCTTAGATGATTGTTGCCCGTAGTGCTGCGGTTTTTGCAAATTATCATAAACTTTGTTTTATCCACATTTAATTTTAACTTTCTGATGCATAGCCATCTATATAGCGAGTCTAAATCTTCTTGCATTTTCAACATTGCATCATATGCATTCGTTTCACTGATGGTAACCAATGCATCATCCGCAAACAGCCGTATTTTACAATGTCTCAAACATTTCTTAATATCATTGATGTAGATTGTAAATAATATTGGAGCCAGCACAGAACCTTGTGGTAATCCAATGCTTACATCAACGACGGATGAAACTGCACTTCCATTAATCGTCCTCTGTTTCCTATCGCTCAAATAACTTCGGAACCATTCAAAAGCTGTTCCGCGGATACCAAGTTTAAATATTACGCTCAACAGTTCTCCTCTATCAACAGTTTCAAATGCCCGTTATAAATCCAAGAATACGGAAACCACAACTTTTTTTTCAGCGATGTCTACTTTCCATTCCGCAATTACCATGTTCAGTGCTGTTTCGCATGAATGACTCTTTCTGAACCCTGATTGTTCAGGTATTAGCACATTATGTTTGTCTAGGTGAGCTACCAGTTGATTTTTCATCACAGTTTCCATAATTTTTTCATCTACAGATAAGGTGTTTATCGGACGGAGCTCCTCTGGTTTAACTGTATTTTTAACTTTTTCCACAGGTACTATTGTGGATATTTTCCAGCAACTAGGTACAATGCCACTGTTTAGAGACTCGTTTATTATATCTTTATACAAAGTCGAATTCAGTTGCATTAGGTATTTTTTCAATGCTGTCATTGATTTCAACTATACTTTGTACAAAAAACTGGTTTAGGAGATTGGCTATATCATATTCAGTCTCAATACATTGACCATTGATTACTATTTTGGCAATATCTTTTTTATTATTTGTCAACTCCGCGGTGTCTTTCATACACTTCCACATCTGTTTCATGTCTCTTTTATTTTTTGTGACTCGATCTTCCATGTATTTTTTCTTTTTATATTTAATTTTTCTCATATATTTTCTTAATGGCATTATAATCATCCCAATATCCCGTGTTTCTTGCAATATTATAGAGGTGAAGTTTCCTTTTATTAAGTACTGTTAACTCATGATCATACCATTTGTTCCTGAGTTGCTTCCTAATTCTCTTCTCATATGTTAGTCTTTGCATGGCTTCGTTTAGTATATCGTTCACAACTTGAACTTTATTTTCTACTTCAGCACTAAGCACCAAACTCAGATCAAATGAGCGCAACAGTTTTATAAGATTTTCTGCACTGTAATACTCCCAACAAACGACATTATAATATTCTCTCATTTTGCATTATTTTGTTGTAGGCACTTCAAAATGGATAGTCTCATGATCTGAAATTCTATATTCACATAAATGTTCAGTTTTAATTTCATCATTATTGCTGAATAACAAATCAATTTTTGTAGTTGAGTGCTCTGTTATTCTAGTATTAAAGGTAATTCTCTGTATCATAGCCATCTGGGCAAATGTATTTGCTAGCTGGTTAGAATATGTTGACGATATGTACATATTAATATTGAAATCTCCGATTATTATATTATTGATTGATTCCTTGAGGTGCTCAGTGATGATATCATGTAAATATGTAATAAATTCAGCATCACTGCTACTTGGTGAATGGTAAAATACACCAATTTGCCATTTTAATGCGCATTTTTTAATTTTTATAATAATGCACCATATATTCATATTAAAATCTTTATTGCCGACTACATCAAATTGTAAATTTTCGTGTATATACATTAGGACACCACCAGTATGCCTGCTGTGGGAATCGCATCGAATCAATTTGTAGGTCATAATATCTAGCTCGGAATCCATTATTAAATCCGTTGTGCATGTTTCCGCGCATAATACTATGTGTGGTTTTTTTATTTCCATAAGTCGTTCTAATTCAGCTTTATTTGCAATTATACTATTAATATTAAGATATATACACCTCAAGTTATGCACGTTTGTGCTTTTATTTGTATAGTTTTTCGACCTTTGTTTGTTGTTTGCACCTTCCGCTCTTGGTTGCTAGTACCCAATCTTCCTTTTTTTTGCAGCTAGATTCTGCTGATATACAGGACAGTTTCTATCCCTGGAATCGTGGTTCTCATCTAGTCCCAAATTTAGCTCCTTATTCGTCCTCATACAATTAATGCATTTATTTATAGCATCTTTATTGCATACCGCATATTTATGCTCACCCAAGCATTTAGAGCATACTTCTTTTTCTTTGCAATCAATCGCTTTATGATTAAAGCCCTTGCATTTAAAGCAACACAAAACTTGTACTGCGTCATATATTCTACAACGATCCCAACCAACATTGAGCCTCTCTTCAGCTAATATCTTTGCGAACGCTTCTATATCAACTTCTAGAATCGCATTATAGAATATTTTGTCGCCCCTTTTAACTTCATATTGCTTCACCATTTTTATCTCCGTTTCGTTTACACAATTATTTTGCCGTCTAATCCTCTGAATAAGTTCATCATCCTCATATTTAAAATTTATACCAGTTACAATGATTTCCGGTTTCACTTTTTTAGGAATCTTTACTTCATAATTATTTCCAATATTATTTACAATGGCATTTTTAATTTTTTCGCGTTCTTGCACATTTGCACTTTCAACAATTACTACTCCGCTTTGCCTGGCTACTATGTTCGTTATTTGCAGATCTTTAGGATCCACTTTCGAGTTTAGGTCATTTTTAGTGATTTTAGCATCTTGTTTACTACTCGGTTTAATTATTATAGGAAGTACTTTTCTTACATCTGGCAACGCTTCTTTTGTTTTGTTTTCTTTTCCAGTTTTTGTTACAGCTGCATATGATACCTTGGCTTCCGTATTTACATTTTTCTTAATTTCAGTACACATATTTTTATTTTCCTCGCTAATGGCTTCTATCATTTTCTTATTGTCATTTTTGTTGTTTTTTATTTCATCACATACTTGCTCACTGTTGCGCTTGAAACATTCAGCTATTTCACGTATTTTGTTTACTTCTTTCACACTTTTTTCGCATGTATCCTGTGCTTTTTGCATTGCCTTTATTCTTTCAGAGAATGCTACCTCCATTGCTTAATTTCGCTCTCGTGTTTCTTCAGTGCACTATCAAATTCGCTCTTATATTCGGCTAGATGTTGTCCATTTTTCTTCACCACCATTTGCATGTCTTTAAGAATGTCATCAACATTATTTATATACTGCAAACAATTTGTACACATAAATCTTAGCATCTCACATTCCTCCAGTGTATTAACACTGTATTGGTCCAAACCACAGCATTTTGTTGTTAGATGGCAATATTTACCACACACCTTCACATCGAATTTTCTGCAGTTCTGTACGAATAGAACCTTTGCATTTGTCACACTTTTTTTCCATTCTCTATATTACCAATTGGTAATTCGATATTTATTTTGCAAAAAGATACGCCCGCCAAGTTATTTTACTTTCGGTAAGGCGATTTATTTAATAATTATAAAAACTTTTGCAAGAGCTAACAAAATTCATTAAAAGAAATTCAATTCCTAAGATAGAATAATGTTTTTCAGCCCAAATCTGCATTTCATAATTACATAATTACTTTAAAATTAAAAAAAAAAAAATATTAAAAAATTGGTTGGCATCTTGAATATCGCAAGTCTTGTAAAGGTTATCTATAAAATAACTTTTCAAAGAGACTCCCTACAGGGCCTTCATTAGGGTGTTTTGTCACAATATGAAACTCCTTCTATTTAAAGGTCGGTATGCCAGTTCTAACGAAAAAAAAAATCATATATTTCAGGGACGGCAAAATGTAGTAGGTACGGAAATTTGCCAGATTTATTTTTCTTTGTGAACATTTCATTACATCGGATATGATATGCAAACGTAAATAAACAAAAAGAAATACATGAGTAGAATGCGGTAAATATATGTCGCTGATTATGTACACTAATGTTTTCCATGACTAAAAATGAAAGGTGTAGAAATTGATGAAAAAACTAAAAATATTACATAAATTGCTTTATAAGCTTGCTTTAATACGTTTGAAAATTAATATTATCCGTGTTTCCCGCGAAATATATGTGAGACTATTTCTTTCGCTTGGAAACCTGCGTTGCCGTGCTTTTTCTTAAAAACTTTAGAAATAGGCAGCAGAAAATGGAGTTCTGTTCGTTCGAGGTGCGTACTGCTTAGTAAAAACAAATTTTCGCGCATTTTTTTTACACGGAGTTTTTTTATATGGAGTTTTTGGTTTTCATTAGAGCTGCATAACGACCTTAAAGGAAATAAATTTAACAGAAGAAGAATAAACTGGAATAAAAATTAATTCAAAACAGCTATTTTTACTATATATGTAGTCGTTATAATCTTTTGCACCCACCAACCTACACAAGGTTGGTTATCAAATTATATAGGAAGCCGCGATAGCCGTGTGGTTAGCACTGGCTACTGCCATTCAGCGGTTAAAAAGCGCCAAAATTATATATATATATACATATATATATAAACAAAAATAAGCATTTCCAGTTGATATGATTGCATTGTGTGAAGCTCGTTCAGACAATAACAAAATACAAAGTAAAAAAGTGGTACTATGGAGAATAGTAGATTGCAAAATACTCAAAAAGTATGGAAATTTATTAAATTTAAAGATAATGCAAAAGCCCAATGATTTTCTTGAGAAAAATCTTGATATTTAGAGAGCAGTTTTAAGTATTGCAGAAATTGTGTTTGGGCCGCCATCCTAATATTCATTTTCACGTACTAATATACTATACATACATACATATATATAATTTTTGTTTTCTCGAGCAAATATTTACTTCAATAAACTCTGGCAAAGCATTTTGCTAGTAGTGGTCATCGTACAGCCCTACAAGTAGATTAACCATCATATGGTCAAAAATCAGCTGAGATCACCTGGTCGAAATAGTTCACTTTTTTACTTAGGGATGTAATAAATATGAATATAATGAGTGATATACATAATAGCACGATTCAAAAAATAATAAAACGAAAACAATTCCCAAAAAAAGTTAGATAAGTTTAAAAACTCAATAAAACCACACTATTTTGAAATATATCATATCCTTGTAATTCAGGTATATGCATTCTACACAAACTACTAAGATATATATAAGTATCTAAAACGTTCATAAATATTTAATTTATACCCGCCGTACTAATAAAGTTAATATATACAATACATGTCCGTCAATAAATTCGTATAAATTGCTTTTTAAATTTTCTAAATCTTAAATTTAAAACTTTTATCGAAGACATATTTAGCACGGCAACACACTCGACTAAAAACTAGAGGTTTTGCTCAAAATTCAGGGAAATATAACGAAATAGTTGATAGACAACCCGCGGCTCGTGCCTGTGCTTTTTCATTCCATTATATTCTTATTGCAATTTCTGTTCTACACACAGCGTACTGTTAAACATGTATGGGTAAAACATGTATGGGTAAAAAGAAAGAATGAGAATGTGTGTGTGAAAATTATGAGTTTTGTTACTTGTAGACCTGTAAAATGGTAGTGGTTGTTTCTTGCGAATCGATGATCGAAGGTCGCAGTATTCCCAATGCATAGTGAGCGGCATGATCCAATATTCAAGGTAGAAATCCTCTTAATGGTGGTGGGACAATAGTGAAATCTTAGAAACTGCACTTAAAATTATGATTTGAAATTACACATATATACATACATACATACACACATTCATAGAAATGTAAGCATGATTGCACCTCCGAGTAGTATTTACCATCACACACTTGAAGTCAATAATAGCCTCTCCGGTCGGAGTGACGGTGGTGTTGTTTTCAAAGTATTTGTGCTGAAAGCAAGTGCAAAGTGAAGAAAGAATTCAGGGATGCCACGACTTTTATTATGATTAATCAATGCAAACAAAGGAGGAGTAAGAAAAAATATGTATATCGGGAGTGCACATACGGGTACATACTACATATCTACATATGCATATCTGCGTAATTATAAAAAATTTAATTTTCTTATTTTATTTTCGGTCAAATGAACAATAAATTCTTACTGACTATGAGAAACGAAGCCTTAAGGCTTAAGACTAGTTAAAGTAATTATATAAGATAGTACAAACTGCTTCACCGGATAGAGACAAATCAAGATTTAAAATACCATTTAATTCCGTAAGGGTTCCTCTTAATGGGGCGTACTTGGAATAGTTGGATAAAAAGGAGTTACATGCCTAAGATTTCCATTAGGGGCATTAAAGTGTAATCTTTCCAAGAGGTTGGGGCAGTCAACTGATCCTTTTAAAGTAATGGATGCAAAAGAGACAGCGAGAATTAGCGAAACTCAGCTACTCAGAGTTTTAATACCCAAAAGCAGACAACGCGACTCACACGAAGGAATCGGAAAAATATAAGGAACTTAAGGCTAATTTTATGAAAATTTTCTGGACTCATTCTAAGCGGTACGGTCGTCGTCAGACGTCAACGGTGTACAGTTTTACACTTTTGTTAAAATTAGCACCCTAAATACTGCGACTCTTATTATTTTTTTCAGCATCAAATTGAAGAAGTCACATGATAATTCACCCTGTCTGAAACGTCGTATGGGATCGAATTCCCAATTCTGATTGTGCTTCTGGTATTACCCAGGATCAGTTTATATAGCTGTACGAATTTTGTAGGGATATCAAATTCAAACAGTGGCATTGAAGCAGTTCCTTATCGTGATGTCGAAGGCTGCTTTAAAATCTATAAAGAGTTGGTGTGTATCAATTCTCCACGATTTGTCGAATGGTGAATATCTGGTAGGTGGTGGATTCACCAGATCTAAAGCCACATTGATAAGGTCCAGTTCTTTTGCTGAGGGTGGGCTTTAATCTTTTACACAATAATGTCCTATATGCTATACGCAATATTAAGGAGGCGTACCTGACGATAATTGGCACAGGCATTGGGATCTCCCTTTTTTGAATTGGGTAGAGCACACTTAGGTTCCATTCGTCGGGAATGCTTTCTTCCGAGCATATTATGCAAAGAAGCTGATGCATACAACTTGTCAGTTCTTCGCCGCCGTATTTGAATAACTCTGCCGTTAAACCATCGGCTCCTGCCGCTCTCGGTATCTATCCCACCCCTCACGTGTTGTAGTCGTTTGAAAAGTTGCGAGGTAGGCAGTCTGATTTCTCTCCACTGCACCACGAGTGGTGAGCAAGTCGAATAGAAAACCTGCCGGCTGTCTGCTGTGATTGCAACATCTCTACATTGAGCCTTCCTTGTGTTTGTTGACGGGCGTTCTTTGATGCACATAGGCGTATAGAGTGCATATCTTCGTTGTGACAAGATAGGGATCCGAGTCGATGTTGGATCTTCGGAACGTATGTACATTTAAAACAAGGGATGGATGTCTTCAATCTAGCCACAGCGGTGTAACTAGGTTAATTTTTTTGAGCTGGAACCTAGTACTACAGGTAACAATATTTCTACCAATGTGTACTCGCATAGATAATATAATCTCTCGGGTGGATGCAATGTAAGCGACAATCGGCCAAAAGCAAATAATTGCATTAAGGCCTTTCATCTTAACTAAACAAAGGTAATAAAAGTTTGTGAATGCAATGTGCAGCGAGAATAAGATTTTGATACGAGTATATTTCATTGTGGCCAAACAGTAGATAACTCTATATTACAATACCAATGCAGGACTAAGATATTGTAAGCATTTTACAAATGCATCGAGTAAAGATTTTCAGCAAATAAAACATAATATACACATATATATGTATGTATTTCTCCTGCCAGCCAGCACTTGTTCAAAACTGGATAAAAAACTGGGTAACAGCATAGGTATTTTATTAAAGAGATTGCAGATTTTACTCACTTTTTCCGTGTACATGTGATCGACATCCTTGTGTTGCACTTATTCAATCACGTCATTATATTATGTAGCTGTGCTCTTCAAATTTCAAATATTTTGATTTTAAGGGGAAAGTGGGTAGTCCTGGCTGGCAGGGTCACTGTTTACCTACGTCTATCTACATTTCTTAAGCTATTTATTTACCATTTTCATTTAATGTGTTTTAGAACGTTATTGCACTCAATACATAAATAAATAAAGTGAATAACATATTTTGGTAAATGATTGAAATAGTACACACCCACACACCCACACATATATAAGAATATGTGTATGCATTTATAAATATATTAAAACTCAACTTTATTTAAGTTTTTTTAGAATATTTTGACCGAAAAACGTAAACAAGATAGATTCACTGAGCGTAGCCAACTTAATTATGCACGTCGCCTTGTGGTCAAACTCGGAAGTGATGTTATCACAAAAGAAGATAACCATGGCCTTGCCCTAGGTCGACTGGCCTCCATTGTCGAACAGGCTAGCATGCCACATTAATTATATGTAAGAATGAGTATGAATATATTGGCATAAATAAATACATATTTCAAAGCGTACCCTATACGAATCCTTTTTTATATGAGAGTAAAAACATCTTCTGCAGATATACATATGTTAAATGTTTAGTTCATCATCCTGAAGTGAATGGAGTATGATTCTACACAATCCTAACTTATTGCATAAAATAACCAAAGCTTTTATCAATATCGCCAGATTTGAACCAGCTATTAGATATATTTCCACATATTGTTTTTATATATGTAGTATTTATTTGTGATTTTAAATATAGCTTATTTCCGTAGTACATCTCCATACATATAAACATACTCGTAGGCATATGTATATGTGCCTATTTCATTTCAACTCATACTCATATAACTTATTTTTATAGCCGTTATCACCCATAAATCACGATTATGGATATTCGAATATTGAAAGGAATATTTTAATCGCACATTCCATTGACGAAAACTGCTTTCTTTAACTGGTAAAGCTCCACATATGCTTACATATGGATATATATGTTACGGGTAATGCGACTGCCAAGAGTGAAATTGAATCTGTTGCAAACATAATTTGTGAATTCTCCAAAAATATCTACATATCAATACACACATACGTACATATGTAAATTGATCTACACATAAGAGTATATGGTGAAACATTTTTCCTAAAAGATTAGTATTTTCAGACTTTCAACTTCCCACTACATAAATACATCATTTGCATAAGTTCATGCTCATGCTTTAAAATTTCATTACCGACATATGCGTGTTTTTAGGAAAATAAATTTCTTTACCGCTAGCAGAAAATCCCTTCTACTCTTTTATTCCAAATTTGATAAGATCGAGTAAAGATTTCCGACAAAATTAAACTTAACACACATACATATCCTATATCACTGTTTACCTATGCCTACCTACATATCTTAGGTTATTTATTTACCATTTTCATTTAATGTCATTTAGAACGGTATTGTACTCAATATATAAATAAATAAAGTGAATAACACATTGTGGTAAATGATTTAAATAGTACACACCCACACATACATAAGAATGTGTGTATGTATGTACATATATGCACGTTGCCTTGTGGTTAAACTCGGAAGTGCTGTTATCACAAGAGAAGACAACCATGGCCTTGCTCTAGGTCGATTGGCCTCCATTGTCGAGCAGGTTAGTATGCCACAATAATTATATGTAAGTACGAGTATGCTCATATTGGCATAAATAAATACATATTTTAAGGCATACCCTATACGGATCCTTTTTTATTTGAAAGTAAAAACATCTTATGCAGATATACATATGATAAATTTTTAGTTCATCAATCAAAAATGAATGGAGCATAATTCTACATAGTCCCATCTTTTTGAATAAAATAACCAAAGCTGAGAGATATTGATGCTCTAGATTTCATCTAGCTAATAGCTATATTTCCAAATCCTTTTTTTATGTATTTACTATATATTTGTGGTTTGCAATATATCTTATTTCCATAGTAAATCTACATACATACTCGTAGGAATGTATGTGCCTACTTTATTTCGACTCATACTCATATTACTTATTTGTTAGGTATTTCTATAGCCGTTAGCACCCATAAATCACGATTATAGATATTCGGATATTGAAAGGAATAATTTATTCGTCATACCATCGCCGAAAACTGTTTTCTTTAACTGCTAAAGTTTAACATATGCTTTCATATGAATGTACATATATGCTACGGGTAATGCGACTGCCAAGAGTGAAATTGAATCTGTGCCAAACGTAAGTTGTGAATTCTCCAAAAATATCTACATATTAGTACATACATATATATGTAAATTGATCTACTCATACGAGTATATGATGAAACATTCCTAAAAGATTAGTATTTTCAGACTTTAAACTTCACACTACATAAATACATCATTTGCATAAGTTCATGCTCATGCAAATGCTGAGTTGCCTTTAAAATTTCATTACCGACATATGCGTGTTTTTAGGAAAATAAATTTCTTTACCGCTAGCAGAAAATCCCTTCTACCATGTTATTCCAAATTTGATAAGAAGGAGGAAGCTCTTAATAAAATGACTGTTTTAAACTTAATTATTGTCTTTTATGAACGTCTGGAGCGCACTTATGAGCGCTGCCCCAGACCAAATGTCAAAATTGTACTTGGTGACTTGAACACTGGGGAGGGCAAAAAAGCACGTTCCAGCACAACATAATTCATCAAACTTGGCTGTCTTCGAATGAAAACAACTTGCTAGCGGTTCGATCATGTTGTGGAGAGAAAACAGACTGCCTACCTTACAACCCTGCAATCGACACAACACCTAAAGAGGTTATCTAGTTGAATTAATGGAAAGAACACTTCACCAGTCTGCTGAATGGCAGTGAATACGGAACACCAACGGAGATGGCAATTTCACAGTCAGCGACGTTGTAAATGACGACCCATTACTAAACTATTAATAAGTCCAAATAGTAACTACCCACCAGAAGACAACAAAGCGGCGGAGGCCGATGGATTATTGGTGGCGAAGAACTGGCAAGACATATGCATCAGATTTTTTTGCAGAATATGGGCGATCGGAATCTAAGTGTATTCTGTCCAATCCACTAATATAGTGATCTCTCAGTCTGCGTCAATTATCTGGGACAATTCTCCTCAATATCGCATATACTAGTAAAATCTTATTGATTATACTCTATGGAAGAAATCCCTCGGTCAACAAACTGATTGGACCTTATCAGAGTGGAGTGCCCCGGAAAACCTACGATTGACCATGATTCTAAAGCAGCCTTCAGTAGGACGAAAAGTAGCTATGTCTGAATTTGGTATCCCCGCAAAGTTTATACCATGATTTAAACAGACTGTAGAAAGACGTGAAGCGAGTGGATCTTATAGTAAAGTAAAGTCAAGAAGCAAGAAGTAGTCAGCGCATACGCACAATGTTGACAGTCACAACTTGGAAGTTGTAGATAATTTTGTTTATCTTGGAGCCAGCATAAACACCCATGCTAGCCTTGAAATCCAATATAGAATCATTATTGCCACTTTGGTAATGTAGGCAATTGAAAAGTAAAGTATTCTGATAATTCCGTACAGATTCATGCTTATAAATAAATACGCACGGGTCAATTACTTTGGCGCTAAATAGATTACCTACATACATACATACATACTTGTACATAACATACAGCATATTCCTATTTGTGTTAACGCATTCAATATTCTGAGGATTCCTGAGGGAGTTGGAAAAACGGAGCAATCGCGATATCTTTACACCCGCTATTTCGCTCAAGTCTCTCAAAAAGCCATTAACCTACTTTTCCAAAGTGCGGAGTATTCGCAAAGTAAATACCTTAAGGTGTCGATTTCTTCCTCTTCTCTACAACTCTTGCAGAAGTCGTCTGATGATATCCCGTAAGAAGACCCATCACCATTTCTATTATACATATACGTGAAAGATCTGTGGAAAAGAGTCGACACACAACACCTCTTTGTCGATTTCCCAACCGCACTCGAACTGAGTCTTCGCTGCCAAGAGCGAATTTGGTATCTCCCTAAACTTACACGGCTAGATAAACTGACGCCGAGCTACACCTCAAACTACATACATATGTATTTACAAAGTAATAAGTATCGGTATTAAACGAGATTTTAAACATGGTGAATATCGTGTGCCTTCTTTAACCTAATGCTGGGGAAAATAATACATTAAGTAGTAACATAATAAAAGTCCGTACAACAAAAATTGCCCTTCATGAAGTAATAAGCATAATAGAAATTTCAAGTCGGCATAGACTATATAGTTTACAGATGGAGACAATGATGATTATAAACTGTTGATTATAAGCTGAACAATTATAGCATCCAGCGGCTCAGCGGAATGGAAATCTATATCTATAGCTATGCAAATCTATATATGAGGGGTCCACGCCGTGAAGTGAAATTAGTAGAGGTAACGCAGACGTCCTAGTGCTGATGTTATTAGGGCGGTATTCCTCTCTTTATGGGGAGATTCTTATGAAGTTTACACTCATGGACGGGAAACAACGGACTGGGTGTTAAACCTAATAAGACAGAGCTTTTAAGTCATGACCGTCGGATGCATTTAATATGATGCTGTATCAACTACCTGTCTTCATTCACACACCAATTAGGGTTAGAGATTGGGGGAGCTCATAACATCATTTAATTAACCGGATTATATCCTCTAAAAGATATTTCAATAGCTGCTTCCAGGTGAGGATACCCTCTAGAAGTGAATGGAGGAGGGGTTTTGTAGGATTTCATCCTACACAGACGCTTCTAAAATGCAGTGTGGGATGGGGGTATGCTCCGAAGATCTCAAAATCTTCCAATATTCACATCTACCATTCAGCTAACATCTTCTAAATCTAGGTGCTACGAATTAAAAAGATCCGTAGAGCACTAAAGAATAACTACGAAGCGATAAAGAAAGTAGCTGTATACTCAGATAGTCAGACTGCGTTAGTGGTATATTATAAAACCAGGCGTCGGCTACAATTACAAGGTGGCTCTGAGCTCCCTGCCAAGTCAACTCACCATTTCTGAGTCCCGGCCATAGGAACATTTTCGACAACGTAAAGACTAACGAGTTGGCCAAGTCCGAAGATTCTGTTGGTGAATCTGAAGCGGAGATAATACCATGTGCATTAGGAACGAAGCACCATGCAGATGGAAATCCATATCCAACTGTAAGATAGCGAAGCATATTCGGCCCAGGTATGGCATGATCAAAGCAAAGGACCTATTAAAAAGGTCGAGAAAAAGTGCAGCCACTATAGCGGGTCATTGGCCCTCTGGAGAGCATACATCAAAAGTGGAACTATCTTATAACAGCCGTTGCCAAAGTTGTAAATTAGAAGGGAATAGGAAAACAATAATCCACTTTCTCTGCGAAACCAAACCTCAAATGGCTGTCCACAAAAAGCATGCATACATAAGTGTTTCATTAAGTACACTTTCTCAATAGCTTGGAACTGATGGTGCCAATTGGTCTGGTAGTGAAAGAAACACATACACACATATCTACTGCAATTTATTGGCTCCTTCGACACGAGCTGGGTGTCTAGCTTTGAAGTCGTAGTAATTTTATTCTATATAGGAACCACCATCCATGCCATTAACAAAGTCAGTCTAGGAATCCAATCAGTAATTACTTCTATCAACAGATATTACTTAGGGCTGAGCGAATTTCTCTCTTGACGAATTAAATGGATGCAACACTTCCGTGTCGAAGATTTTCCAGAAAGCTTTTCTAAAATCTGTTGGAAAGAACAAGTGGAAAAGGATCTAGCTGCACTTACGGCAAAACTATCATCTTTCGAGATTAGTTAGTAAAAAGAATATGTGCAAATTAGTTAAATTCGGATAAAGGAATGTGAATTATTTACATGTGTACATATATATGTAGATGCGTTTCAACCTTAATCATGCATATCTATCTACATAAGTATGTACATCTGTGAAAATAAATTTCTAAAATTGGTTGCACGCAAATCGCAAATTCATCCAGTCTACTTCTGACGTGAAAAGAAAACTGCCATAAATTCGTACTCTATAACTGTCAAAATGTAAGCGCCATTTTAATACAAAAATTGTGTTCTGATTGTGCTCTTTTATTTTATTATAAACATTTTTCCGTCAGAGGTTCGCTCGACATTTTTACAACCATTTATTTTAGTGCTAAGATAAGTATCAAATTAATCTTGGTGATTACAATATTCACAGATCCTTTGCAGAGATTCATACGTTTATATGCGTATCCTAGGTAAGCAAGTGTATTTGTGATTTTGCTTCTGTTTACCTTTTACTCTACGGTGATTTCTATAATACAACTTTACATATCCAAGCAAGTGGTTGTTGCAAATTCGTTTATACATACATATGTATATATTTTTACAATTTACGACACCATTTGGCAACGGCAATTGGTTTAACACTTTTTCTGGATTTTGTACAATGAATATTATAACTCACTCTTGGTGTGATGTTTTTGGCTTTTGCAGCGCGCGTTGGCAGTCGACAGATGCAGGCGCTCACTCCGGAGCAACGTACCAATGCAGTTAACCATTTGGCTGATTTATTGTTGAGCAGGGAGGAATTCATTTTGCAAGCGAATGCAAAGGGCTTAGCTGAAGCGAAGCGTCATGGTCTTGCGAAGTCACTATTGTCACTTTTGTCTCTGAATTCCGCTAAATTGAAGAACTTGTATGTTGGTTTGAAGCAGATTACTGAATGAAGTCACAAGGTGAGCACTTTGTTTTCATATTTATATAAGATTTGGCGCGTTTTCATAAATGAGCATAATACCGCATAATTTATGGAGAGATATGAAAAATTATTTTGCTTTTAGAATGTTGGTCGTGTGCTGCGTCATACTCGTTTAGCTGAAAATCCGCCAACGGCCTCTTAGTGATCTTTTGCCGATGGAAGCTCACATTGATTTAATAACACCACGTGGCTCATCAGTGCGCAACATTCAAGAACAATCCGTCCATATACCAGTCTTGGGACACACTGAAGGTGTATGCCATGTTTTCATAGACAAAAATGCTGATATCCAAAAAGCGCTTAAAATAGTTAGAGACGCCAAATGTGATTATCCAGCAGGTATGTATTTTTTTTTAATTCCTGTTTATTTTCATATAAGAGATGAGCAGAGGCTAGGTGGTCGAGGTGGTGGTAAGAGTCGAGTCATGGGAGAGGTCGATTTAAGATCCGACAGCATTTGTTTTGACAGGCAATTGAGTATTCTAGCTTTGAATATACCCGCTATAAAGACGAGCTATTTTTTGATAAAGGTGTTTTGGTAGTTAAGTCACGCGGCCATGAATTGCTGTCGACAGTAAAGTTGATGACCCTAAAAAAATAAACATCGAGTCGAGTAAGCATACTTGCCGAAGACGATTGGGAATGCCTCAGACTATTAGTGCTTTTCTCCTGTTCAGGTTAACCTAACATACACTTAGCGAATATTAGAAAAGTACCACGACAAGGTCTGGGTGATCGATGGAAGGATCTTCCAACGCTCACATATATTACTTTTGGCAAAGACTCTATCTCAATCAAAGTATCATCTTTGGGTTTCAATTGAAAAATCCCCGGCCTGACACATACCTAGATGGAATAAGAAAAATTAAATCCATGTGATTTTTAGTTAGCCCTAACAGCTATTCGATCATTAGTTTGTGAATTATAGCATTTTGAGCGAAGCAACTTTGTTATTGTGAAAAAATGGATTAATAGATTACGCGTGTTGATAAAATATTGCTTTTTGAAGTGAAAAAATTTAGTTAAAGCAAAAACGTGGCTTGATGACGAGTTTTCGGACACTGTCCCAAAAAAATCAACCATCAAATATTGTATGCTATGTTTAGACGTAGTGACTTGAGCACCGCATACGGTAAAGAGGTTGTTACCGACAAAACAGCAAACAAGAAAATCCACAATACGATTTTGAACGAAATGTAGGTTCCGCGCGAGCTCTCTTTTAGCCAAAAACGACGTTGTTGATGATTTGGAACAGTGTTTGCAGATGTTCAAGCGAAATAAACCCGAGGTTTTGCATTGATATATGACAATGGATGAAACATGGCTCCATCATTTCACTCTGAAGTCCAAACGACAGCCATTTAAGTGGACTGCACAAGAGAACCTGCTCCAAAGCGTGGAAAAATGCAACAGTCCACTGGCAAGGTTATGGCTTCTATATTTTGGGATGCCAACAACAGCGACTACTACATAGCGTTATTTGACCGTATGAAGGACGAAATCGCCGAAAACGGCCGCATTTGAAGAAAAAGAAAGTGCTGTTTCACAAGATAGATGGCAAAAATGAAATAGATGGCAAAAATGTATGAATTGGGCTTCGAATTGCTTCTGCATCTACCGTATTCTCCAGATCTGGCCCCCAGCAACTATTTCCTGTTCTCAGACCTCAAAAGAATGCTCGCTGGGAAGAAATGTTCGTCGAATGAAGAGGTGATCGCTGAAACTGAGTCCTATTTTGAAGCAAGGAACAAATCGTACCACAGACATGATATCGAAAAGTTGGAGAGTCGCTATAGTCAGTGTATCTCCCTTGAAGGGGACCACGTAAAATAAAATAAAAATTATTTTGCAAAAATTTCTTTTACTATGGTGGGATGGGGACTCTTCAATTGATCTGTTACAGACATATATCAATCTTCATGAAATGATGAGACAAATCGACTTAGGGGTGTCTGTCTGTCTGTCCGCACGTTCTTATTTGTATGATTACTCAAGTAACACGGACGCTATATTGCAAGCGGCTAAAATTTAACCAAGTTCACATCAACCTCCCATAAAAGGGTAATTTTGAAAAGTACGAAACCCGAGTAAATGTGAGGGGTGAAAAAATTGCGGGTAGGAGCAGCTGGACAACACTCGATAAAATTTGATATTAATAATTCCCATGGTCTAGGAAGCACACAAAGTGAATATTGAAACAATCGGGCAACAACATAGGTCAAAGGCGTACATAGTTAAAACGAACTTTTTACTTTCCACCGCTCGCTTAATTCAAAATCAACAGAACAGAACTTGCTATTTATGTTACTTCTAACGGGGACTATGGGCCTACTAAAAATGGCTGATATGGGTCCTCAAAAAGACCCAACCCATCTTCTAATGTAGCTATAGCAAACCATATATTTTTGACCGATCGGCGGACTTAATATCAACATCAGCCAGGTAACTTATGTCCGGTCCAACTCGAATTTAATCTTATTCCTTACTTGGTATATATACTGCTTGTTATTAATTATCCCAAAGACGCTAATCTTTGAGTATAACCAATATTGAAGGCATCCAACAAAACTGAGGTCTGAAGTTCTCCGATAGTGCCAATTTTCTAGATATAACAGCCGTTGAGAACCACTAAGTAGGTGTTCATTAGAAAAGAGTAGAGAGTCAAACAGTGCTTGTTAAAAACTTTTAGTTCATACTGATTTCAAATATATACATACATACATAAATATGTATTTTCAAATAATGACATGAATCCATACATGTAATATTTACCGCGCTGTCGTCAAAATGCTAAAAGTAACAAATTTTAAATTGTAAATATGATCCTTTGTCAGAGTAATGTACTCTGCACAGCTTTGTATTCAAACACTACGGTATTTATAAAGGAACAACAGTTATGCAAAATTTCACAATTATCCCTTTTAAATTGTCAACACAATTTCCACATAATTAAAAACTTTGTTAGCACTTTATTACGGTCGTTCATTCCACATACTCGTATATCTCTGTGCATGTATGTATGTGAATGCATATGTAAATACATACATACATACAGACTTGCAATATTCACTTCACGTTGACTGCAAATCGGCTTTCATTACCACCCATGCGGAAACCCACCCCACATTTACCAGGCCAGTCAAGTTTGCATGCTGCGTCTCACTTTCAATTTTTCAACAAACATATTTATATGTACGTATATACGTGCGTTTGTACAAAGATTGTATATTGTATACGAACGATGGATAATTAAAATTGAATAGTTGGCTGCGAAGAGTATTACTTCGATGAAAAAATATATATGTATGTACTCTATGCGCGCTCGCTCAACTTTTGGTCAATATAATCGACCTACAGAGCGTACTATTCGTAACACGATCACCCATCTAGAGACCCAGCATTCATTATTGGATAATATTCGACCGAATGACTACGTCCAGCACGCAGTGAAGAAAATATAGTGGCCGTAGCTGAGAGTGTGCATAAAGACCGTGCAGAGTCGATTCGGCGCCATTCCCCGCAACTGAGACTAACGTATGGAACGACTTAGCGCATTTTCCGATAGTAAGAGAATGGCGGAAAGCGTGTGAGCAATGAGCGCAAAATTCTGCTATAAAATGCCGATCACTGATCTAGAGAAAGCCGTCAGGAATAGCATTGAATAGTTTCTTCAGAAGTTCAATGTTTTAAATAAAGATTAATTTATTTAGGTTTTTATTTGTTTTGGACCTCAGCAACTTATCTTACTATAACGAGACGGTTGGTCAATATAATTGTCCAAACTTCTTTGACTTTTATCTTAATTAATTCTTGCTCGGACGTCTGACACGCTCTTCGTTATGTATATCATCTCGGTCCCGAAATAAGTTGTTATACCACCACGAGCAAAATTTTTTGCATTGGCCACAAAGGATAGAATATTTTTGAACAGAACTCATATACATATACGATCTCCGGTTGAGTTTTCTACTCTTCATTTCTTCGTAGAAATCAAAAGAGATATGTAAATATTTGAACCGCCTCCGAGTGGATAATAGATTCTTAATAGAAACTTGTCTTTTCATAGCAGAGATGAATGAGAACAAACATGTCTTAGCATTCCCATTCCTAACAATATATTTTTTTTAATTTTCTAAGCCTATTCTTAATCATAGAATTTAATCAGAAAGCTCACTTCCAACCGAAGTTGTGTTTTCCTTACTTGTATACATTAACTATTATTTCTGTTTTTGTCACTTCAGCTTGCAATACTATGGAAACGCTTCTCATTCACGAGGACTTAATGAATGGCGGCATCTTAAACGATGTCTGCAACATACTGAAACGTGAAGAGGTTAAAATCTATTCAGGACCAAAACTTATCCAGCAACTAACATTGGGGCCACCTGCAGCGAAGAGTCTGAAGCATGAGTATGGCCCACTGGAATGTTGCATTGAGATTGTTGAGGATATTGATGAAGCAATAGAGCACATACATACATACGGTAGCGGACATACCGATGCCAGTCTCACTGAAAACGGTAAATTCAATTACAACTTAAGGTGAGAATAATTGCTCAACCCAATTAGCCGTTGCGTGCTAATTGGTTATTTAGAATTTTAGCTCAACATCAAAATAAAATACTTAGTAATACCCAAAGTGAGTGAGGAAGAATATTGGAAAAATATTTTACAGTTAATTACTTAATTTGGAAGTTAATTTACGACAGCGAATCAAAATAAGCTAAATAAAAAGGCAAAGGCCATTGCTGAGAGTTTCCTTCTTAAGTAATAAAAGGGAAATAATAATAATAATGCGAGCTCTTCATCAAGAGAACGTCTTCGTCTTCTGAAATATCAAGATGTTGAAATTGTCATTCGTTTCTGTGACCGCTATCCTTTCATTCATTCGATTTGACATGTTTTTGTGTTGTCATTTCGGGTTCTGCTCAATTAATATAATACAATCATTCACTCATAGTAGAAACGAAGGCTTAACGAAAGCATCTTTAGTTGTTCTCATTTACGCTTTGAGTTATACGGATGATTTAAATTTTCGTATACTTTTAGATTCTCCTTTGTTTATAATGTCTTTAGTTATATTTATGTATTTCCTAAATATTTTTCGAAATGATAACATTTTATCTACAGGCGTAGACAATGCTTACACGATTTTAGGCGATTTATCGTAACAACACCCATTCTTAAATTATTTTCGCTGGTTGGCGCCACTTGGAAATACTAAGTACATCCAGGTCCTTCTCCACTTGATATTTCGAACGGAGGGACGGTCTTCCTCTTCTCTGCTTCTTTCGGCGAGTTATCGTCCATGCCTATGCAGAAAACAGCAAGACACGAAGAATGAGTGAATTTTAGAGTTTGGTATTTTTTCGCAGAGAAGACTTTACTGTTCAATTGCCTAGTCAGTTCAAAGTAACACCTGTCGACAAGAGTGATGTGCGTTGGATTTTCAGGCTGACATAGTTGTTCGTTGCTGATTCCAAGATAGACGAAATTATCTACAACTTAAAAAGTATGGCCTTCAACAGCGACGTGGGAGCCAATGAAACGATGGAAAAATTTTCTGATATAATTTTATTTTTTTTCAAATAGAATTTTCTAGAATGTCTTGCTTAAGTCTACGCATCGGAGTAAAGTAATTAATGAATACAACTCTAACTAAATTGAATTCTAGAATGAATGCCTTCTGACGGCCATGGACCTTTGTTCGTGTAATTTCTCATTATTCTGTTGGAAGCTGCTGGGATACATCGCTGGTGCTTCGCTATAAGCCGATGTCAGATAGAACTTCATTGCGTTGCGTGACATATCCAACTTTTCTAGCAAAGCAATTTTCAGTTAAAAATCTGTTATATTAAACAATTTTTGAACCTGTTTTGAAGTTTTCCTTTTTCAATCTTTATATGCAAATAAATGAAAATTAAAATCAGCGAATGGTCGACATGCGCAAAACATGAGAGACGGCGAACTGTTGGCATTGCGTTGGCACCAGCGTTGCTTATGAGGGAAATTTGGTAGAGTTAAATATATTCATCTTACACCCCAATCAGTTACACAACGGGGAAACTTACTCAAATTTGCTAATATTGCGGTTGAGAGCGTTCTCCCATCTCACATTCCAATGTTGGCAGTAATGTCAGCACGCAGCTGATGTGCAAAGTCTCCAGAACCACTATGTGAAAAAAAACCTCTGTTTACTTCAGCAGAAATTATTAAAGAGATTATTCTAGTTGATAGAATTAAATATGCGATTGTGTTTCAAACTCAAAATTCCTCTAAAAATCCCGAAAAGTTGCAACTTTAACTATATTTAATGTTATCGATAACTGATACTAAATATTATCGCAAACATATGTAATTTTTAAAAAAATTATAGTTTATTTTTGAGTATTTTAACATAAAAGAAAGGACTCAAAGTAATAAAAAGGTGCTGTTTTACGAGTATGTGGTTTTAATTTAACTATTACGCCTCGATTCTTCTATTCTGCTGTTTGGCGCCAACTGGAAATTCCATTTCATTTGATCATTATCCTCTACTTTCACCAGAGGCACCGCATTCAATACTTTTGTTGGAGTGCTTTCATACATCCGGAAGATTTACTAAAACTTACCAATGGCGTCGCATATTCCGAACACCAAAAGGACGGAATTGATAAGCGACTTGTAGAGGTAGGCCAACCAATATCACCCGAAACATATTCCACTTCCGAAAAATGTTAGAAGCAAAGTCTTGCGGAACGAATCTAACTACATTCTTTCTACTTAAATCTTTTGATCATTCCATTCAATTTGTTATTACTTGTTAAAAATAAAATTTGAATATCATATTTATAATGAAGATTTCACTTTTAGTTACTTAGAATAATATTCTTGTAAACACCGATTGATGATAGCTGGTTGGTGATCACTGCGCTGGTTATATTGTTTCTGCAACAATTGGGTCGTTTTTTTACTACTTTGTATTTTGTTCTTTAAGACTCTTGAAATAACGAATTTAAAGTTGTAGTCAGACTTAGCAATTAGCGACCATCCTGAAACTTGATTTCCGAAAAATACAAAATAATAATAGCTCGTGCTGCACTACCAATTTTTATTTCTATTGAAAGTGCTGTCAAGTGTTTTAAGTATTGTCAGGAAAATAGTTATTCAGACTAATTTCTAAAATTGGAATTCATTGAAATTTAAATTTTTTTCTACGCTTAACTCTTTTTGGTTTAATAGACTTCGTGCAAAGCACGCAGTTAGAAAGGATACCCTTGATTGTACTTTGTACTTTGCTTTTTTCTCGCATTCCTTATCTTAACTTTTTTTAAATTAGTTTTACACTTTATTCGTTAATTAAAAAGGTTATTATCAATATTTTCACAATTCTTTTCCTATAATCATTGTACTAGATTTGATTCACAATAGCAATGAGCGATTATTCATTTAATCGATATCATTCATCATTTATCGTAGTAGAACTGCGTTTTTTCAATTCCTTACATTCTGATTGCTATAAAATGTTCTGACATTTGAGGCAAGTTTACCTGGCAACCATTTATGAAATACATTTAAATTGCAGAAAAAAGAATATTTCATTAAGTACTTTTCCACGCATTACAATATTTTAAACGTTTTGGACAATATCAATAATGCTGGAAAAAATATGTTATTATAATTGAATTCTATTCGTTTGGAATATCCTATGGAAAAGTTGGAAAGTTTTGCTTGGCAGTTTCACAGGTACGCAGACTCGAATATATGCACAATTTACATAGTACTTCGTCGCAAAGGGATATTTATATGAATATATATACATATATGAGGGCAATAACCAGTTACTACAAATATTGAAAAAGTTTAAATTGCTTTACGTACAATTTAAATTAAAACGAACACACTTTCATGAACGCTATATGTAACATATAAGAATGTATGCATTGCAAAATAGACTCATAAAAGAGACACCTTTTAGTGAGTAGACCACATAAAGCTCTTTTTTCACAGTTTACTTCACTTTGTGCTCTTATGGGAAATTATTAATTTTTTTAATTTTTTTTTGCAGATTCTCTGGCAAAACAGTTTCAGACTTCGGTTGACAGCGCTTGTTTGTGTTTTCCATAATGCAAGTTCACACTTTGCCGATGGTTTCAGGTTCGGTTTTGGTGGTGAGGTGGGCATATCAACGGCGAGAATACACGCACGCGGACCAGTTGGTGTGGAAGTAATTTTAACAACAAAGTAGATTTTGCGCGGTGAGGATCATACTACAGCCAATTTTGCGGAAGGCGGTAAACGTGCTTGGTTGCACGAATCTTTGCCCTTATGAACTCGGAATGCTCTGAAAATTAAATTTATACGTAAATTATTGATATTCTTTAGGGTTTTTGTACGTCTTGAAAGAAAAAAATATATATAATAATAAATGATATTGGCTAGGTAAAAACAAAAACAAAAAAAACAAAAAAATTTTCACCCAACTTTGCAAAACTATTAAATAATCTTATTGTAGTACCTTTAAGCTAACTAAATTGAGTATTTTTGAAGTTTTTTCTATAAATGTTACAAAAATAATACGTTAAGCTGCCATTAATTTGTAGGTCTCAATTATTCCGTTGCTCATAGAAAGTGATGCAAGCTGATTCAGCGTGTCACTCCCGACCTAAAATTTACTACCGTCTAAAATTATTATGCATTTATTTGTATGTATATAATGCGATTATTTTCCATTGTTTAAAAATATAATTGAACTATTAGTGTTACAAGGTACATTAAAACGCCGTTCACACAGGCAGCTAATTAAAAAATTTGAAGCATTTCAGCAAAGAAACCTTCTAATTGCAATAAAATTAGCCGAGAAAATAATTAGTTGTCAACAGGTAGCCAATTAGCGGCTAACAACAAGCGAGAAAACGAATGTTGCAACACCGATGGATTAAAGGTGATTGAATTAAAACGAATTTTTAATTATGTTGTAATTATTAATTTATTAAAAAAAATATATATATTGCATTGCTAGTTTTTTTTTTTAACGAGTTGAACCTAAATCTCATCTGAAAAATTTTTGTGCAGAATATCAGGTTTCATGCTTTTTGATGCATTTTCGACGGATTTTGGGCCCAAAATCCAAATACTGAGCAAATCGGTTATATGGGGATGTATGAAAACCATTGCTATTGCTGAAAAATGTGTTGGCGACGACGACAGCTGACAGTTTACCGATAAAATAAAAGTTACTTGCTGCTTCTGGGTCGACTGTTTATTTTTTTTTTCAGAATTTTACGCAAAATTTTATATACTAATAGATGTTCAACTCGGCTTAAACAGAATTTTTTCCTAGAGTATTATACAAAAAAGCTTAAGTTTTATTTCATTTTAGATTTGAGGTAAATTTTCGACCCAAACAAAACTGCGTTTAAGTACATACATACATATGTATATATTGTGGCGAAAATGCGAAGCGAATGTCAGATGAAAGAGAGAAGCCGATAGCTGCCATGTTTAAAGCGTAATCGAGAACATTCGTAAAGAGAAAGATTCGATTATTTCAGGCGGTTGGTTGCGAAGAACCGAGTTGTATATAAGAGCGACACACAAGTGCAGAGAGTCAGTGAGGAAGTGTGTCAGTCGTAAAGTAAACGCGTTGGTGGTTACACTACAGTGAAGTAATAAAAATAGAACATTGTACAAGTTGTAATACAACTGATTGTAAATAATGAAGTGAATTTCAAATTGAATTGTGAATTACTGAGTAATAAAAGGGCATTAAATAAATTCTTTATAAATAAAGAAACTGCAAATTTAGTTGGCGATTTTTATTTAACAATCCAGTGGTCGTACCTGAAGGATTTGGAATTTCATCGAGGTTGATTCAGCAAAATCGCAACAATATAATCATGCCATATTTGAAAAGTCTAGTACGGACAACATTCACAACTTCATCTAAATTTAATTGTTTGTTAAACCGTGGCAAGCTGGTTCAGCTTCTTCCGAAAGGCAAAGACTTATTGCTGTGCTGTACGCCACCTGTTGCATTGCACTCTGCCTTTTTTATTACATAGCTTTTTTCTGCTTTAAATTTGTAATCCCGTCACGCCTTAATATAATGCTAGTTAAAAAAATTAATAGTTTTTGAACGCTAGATAATAAATTAGTTGGCTTTGTGGGGGGAGACAGACTCCGTCACAGAGTCCTGTCATTCCACCTTATCGTTAATTTGCGCCCACGCCCCGACAGAAGAGAAGGATGATGTGACCAAAGATGCTTTCATGAGAGCCTAGAACGCACTTATGAGCGCTGCTCCCGTCACGGCAGGGTGGGCAAAGAAGGTAGCGCAGCAATCGGATTAACTTCGTGGGGCCCAAAATATGGTTTTCTGTAGTACCAGATTCCAGCAAACGAAAATTCATCAAGCTATATGGCTATCGCCAGACACGCAACCAAATAGATCATGTTGTAATAAACAGAAGACATTTATCCAGTGCTCTAGACGTGTTTATATTCCGAGGACCAAATACCGACTCGGATTACTATCTTGTAGCAGCAAAGAACACTTGGTGCTGAAAAGCAGCAATCACAACACACAATCAGCGGGTTTTATACTTGGCTTGCACACCTGCTCCCTGAGAGCACTCATCAACAACTCAATATGGGGAAGCTGGGGAACGAAATAGCAAATTCCTTACGTACCGCTGCTTTGGGAAACAATTGCTTTTCAAATCAGAAAAGGAGCTGATACGATGAGTAGCCTCAAACTGCAGTAGAGGAAAAGCAGACTGCCTACTTACCTTTGCGATCGACTACAACATGTGCGGGGTGGGATAGTACCGAGAGCTGAAAAGAGAAGCGAGACGCATTTGCAGATGAAAAAGGAAAGAGGCCGAAATGCGTGAATATGAAGAGCGTGAGCCTTGAAATCCAACGCAGAATCACTCTTGCCAACAGGTGCTACTTTTGATTTGCGATTGAAAATTAAGTTCTCTCTCGACGAACCAAAACAAAACTCTACAACCTCTACTCAACCTTCCACTTATGACATATTGAGCAAAAGCCTGAACAATATCGACATCCGATGCGTCTGTTTGAGGAGTTTTTGAGAAAAAATATTTGAGGAAGGTGTATGGTTCTATACGAGGATATTGACATAGTTCAGCGAATCAATAGATAGCGGCTACGCTGGATAGGTCATGTCGTCCGAATGGTTTAAAGCGCTCCAGCTCTGCAAGTATTCGATAGGGTCCCCGCTGGTGGAAGCAGTGGAAGAGGAAAAAGTCTACTCCGTTCGGAGGATTAGGCGGAGAGGGACTTGGTTTCACTTGGTATTTTCAACTGGCGACAAACAGCAAAGGAAAGTAACGAGGTGCGCGCCACTGTTGACGCAGCTATAATCGCGTAAGCGGTGCCTACGTCAAAAAAGAAGAAGAAGAGCATAATATATTTGGCGAATGTACATACGAGTATGTATAACAAAGAAAGGGATAAAACTGATATCGATGTTAAAAATATTGTGACGATCAAGCGCGGATACACAAAAAACAGCACAATCGACCATTATAATTTGCAACGAAATTTTAGAAGAATTTTCTTATTTGATTTTTTTTCTCTCCAGAACTTGACATTTCACGAATTAATTCAGTATCGACCGCTGAACGGTTTTTTTTAGAATTTCAACAGATTGCATGACAAAATTATTAGTTCGACGTGTTGTATTAACCGATTTTTACTCACTCATATGAAAAATACTTCCCGTTTAAAAAGCATTCAATGTGGATCGGTTATAAATTCAAATTCTATTTTTTAATCGCTTTTAGTTTTTAAAAGAGGTTCATATGCCTACGCTTAGGTCCTCGCTTAGGTCATTCGCTTAATTTCTTTAGTTGAGAAAGCATTTGCTACAAAACTGTGCAAAACTGCCAAATGTTTAAATTTATTTCAGTTCTAATTCGGACGTTAAGATAATAGAACTGTTATGCTAGTTGTGAATTTGGGTATTTTAAGTATTTCCGAGATTCTCTACGTATGAAACTCAGCAGTTTTTGCATTCTACATAACTTGTTGCAGAGGAGTGTTATAATTTTCCAACGCTTTACGCTATATAAAAGTATATTCAATAACTATAAATATAAGAATAATATTCACATATCATTGCCGTGGCTGAATGTTGAGTTAAAAATATGTTTGATCTGTTGCTGACAATTGCAAGGTCGCAGAACGGTATTTACTATTTTGTGGGCACAATACTGTCAACTGTATTTCTAAACTTTATATGTACATATGAGGTGTATAGTGAGCAGAAAAGGGTATCTCTCAAAAGCCTTAATTGCCTTAAAATTGCCTGTAGTAAATAGGGATTAAAAGAGTGATGCTGAGTAAAAATTGGTAGTTGCTTACTCATACATACATACATACATATGTAGGTCCTAATCCAACATAACACATATTATCCTTGGAAATGGGTGGAAATTGCACCTAATATTTTAACCTTCTCCAAACCTTCGCCTATCTGATTTTTAAGGAAGCGGAAAAACATGAGAGTCAAACATGTTTGTTTACACCACTTTTTAAATAAATATGTAAATATTACGTCTTGTCTTCAGTAGCAAGCGACGGACGCAGAAACTCAACCAGCGAGTATGCTCCCATATATAAGTAAATAGTTGTTTGTCATGATTTGGATATTCTGAAGTTAATTTGCACTTGTACCTCTTTCTTCTGTCACACTATGTAATTTGCATATTACCCTTTTTCGTCAGTCTTGTGGGAGTAAGGATCACAACTTCTCATATTGAACTACACACGCGTGAGTGTACAATCTC